>CAUYQG010054642.1:0-53373 GCA_963574415.1 Tarsius wallacei | reverse complement strand
ATTTTTTGATTTATTGTAGAGATGAGGTCTCGCCAAGTTGTCCAGGCAGGTCTCGAACCCGCGGGCTCAGGCAATCCACTCACCTCAGCCTCCCAAGGCGCGGGATTACAGGCTGAGCCACTGAGCCCGGCTTCTCCTTCCTTTCTAAATGATATGAACAAGCGCTTCCTAGGTGGTTTCTATGGGATGAGGTATGACATACTAAAAAACACAAGGCGTTATTAGAGTTTTTATTAATTTATTAAAACACTGCATACCAAGATAACTTTTACTTGTACACTTGTACATAAGAGAAACGGCCTTCCTCTGATTCTGCCAGCTCTAATGCTCTTGCTGGTTTCATAGCAGTTATTTCATTTTTGTACTTGACTCTAATGAAATTCTTTCTGGCCTGAACATCTGAATGGATGGCCACATCCAAGGATTCATATGCATACACAAAATTCATATAAAAGATATGGACATTTTAACTTAAAAGATCAAGACATTTAGTTCCCTATTCCTCTATTTCCCTGCTGCTGGACAAAAGTGCATATTTATCGATAGTTCTGTTACATATCTTCCCACTTCCATTCATCTCTCTTGTTGTGCACCCCAGGGGTTGGTAATAACAATAAATTAGCTTACAGACATAAAGATTCAAGCACCATGCTTAGCACTTGGCCCGTTTTCCTCCTTATCACAGTGGACTGCATAGGAGGGGAATGTATAAGAAAGGAGAAAAAACGGAATGAAATAATTTGCATTATGATGTGCACTGATAGACCTATCTCTAAGGATAGTTTCTGTCTTTATAAAATAACCAGGGCCAGGCGCTGTGGCTCACGCTTTAATCCCAGCACTTAGGGAGGCCAAGGAGAGAGGATTGCCAGAGCCGGCAGTCCAGCCTGGGCATCATAGCGAGATCTCATCTCTACAATAAATCAAAAATTAGCTGAGCATGCTGACACATGCCTGTAGTTCCAGCTATTTGGAAGGCTGAGGTGGAAGGACCGCCTGAGCCCAGCAAGTCAAGGCTGCAGTGGCCATGAGCAGCGTACCACTGAACTCCAGCCTGGGCAAGAGAGTAAGACTCCAACTCAAAAAACAAATAAAGTAACTAAGTAATACAAATCACAGTTTACTTGTTAAATATAGTCAAATTACCTAGTTACTTTCATCACCATTGTCCAGACTGGACATTACCAAATTTTATTTTATTTTATTTTATTTTTGAGTTGGAGTCTTATTCTGTCGCCCAGACTGGAGTGCAGTGGCCGCTCCCGGCCACCGCAGCCTCGACCTGCTGGGCTCCGGCAATCCTTCCGCCTTCACCTTCCAAGTAGCCGGAACTATAGGCACGTGCTACCACGCCCGGCTAATTTTTTTAAATTTATTGTAGAGATGAGGTCTCGCCAAGTTGCCCAGGCGGGTCTTGAACCCGCGGCCCAGGCAATCCACTCACCTCAGCCTCCCAAAGCGTGGGATTACAGGCTGAGCCACCGAGCCCAGCTAAATTTTAAAATCTTTGTTAACCTTATATATTTAAATGGTGCCTTATTTTATTTATTTATTTATTTATTTATTTATTTATTTATGTATTTGAGTTGGACTCTCACTCCGTTGCCCAGGCTGGAGTGCAGTGGCACATTCACAGCCCCCTCAGCATCGACCAGCTGGGCTCAGGCGATCCTTCCTTCAGCCTTCTAAGTAGCCAGAACTACAGGCCCACACTACTACGCCCAGCTAATTTTTTATTTATTGTAGAGACAAGGTCTTGCCAAGTTGCTCGGGCTGGTCTCAAACCCCGCAGGCTTAGGCAATCTACTCACCTCGGCCTCCCAAAGTGCTGGGATTACAGGCTGAGCCACCGAGCCTGGCCATGGTGCCTTATTTTAATTTATAGTTCTTTTATTGTGAGTAAGAGGAATATTTTATATTTTTTATTTCTTTTTTTGAGTCAGCATCTCACTCTGTCACACAGTCTGTAGTGCAGTGGTACCATCACAGTTCACCACGGCCTTGACCTCCTAGGCTCATGCGATCCTTCTGTCTCAGCCTCCTGAATAGCTGGAACTACAGGTGTGCATCACCATGCCCGGCAAATTTTTTTTTTGGTTTTAATTTTTTGTAGAGATGAGGTTTCACTATCTTGCTGCTCTTGAACTCCTGGGCTCAAGTAATCCACCCACCTTGGCCTCCCTAAGTGCTGGGATTGCAGGCGTGAGCCACTGTGTCCAGCTGAGAGGAATATATTTTAGTAAATATTTTAGCTATATGTATTTATTCTTTTTGGAACTGGTGTCTACATCCTTTGCATATTTTTATTTTGGGGTGATCATCTTTTTGTTAATATAAGAGCTTTTTATATGTTAAGGCAATTATCTTTTTCATGTATGTTGCAAATATATTTCCAGTTCTTCATTTAAAGATTTTTTCCCCACAAGAAGTTTTAAGGTATTTTATAATTAAGTCTGTAGTATTTTCCTTTGTGAGTAATTGAATTTTTTTTTTTGCTTGCTTAGACTTGTCCCTTACTGTTATTTTGAAAAATTTATTTGTATGTCTTGTTTTTTATGATTCCATTTGTAAAAATTTAAATGTTTGAATTATAGCAATTGATTTTGGTTTAGGAGTGCACTGGGGATCTGAACAGGTTTTTTTCCTTTCTTTCCCCATCCCCCAGTATTACCCTTCTATGGAACGTTCTTCTTAGCAGCTCTTAGGCATGGTTATAAAGGTCTTGTCAGTGGAAAGGTTGGCAAAGACCACATAATCCCATTCTCTTTGTACCTTATGTCCAAGATGTCCAAGAAGGTAAGAAGTGATGTATGTGTTAAGTCACATCTACCTGTTATCCCTTCCTTAGAAACTCCCAGTGTCATCAGGATGCCCACCCAACCTTGAATTAGGCTAAAGTGCAGCTGATGAAATGTCGTTTGCCCCATCAGGATGACTGGAAAAGTAGGGAGCTGGGGGCCTCCCAGCCCGAGCCGCACCAGAAACTGGAAGACGGAGCCTGAGGTGGTTCATGATCTCCTCTGTTCTTAAGGATTACTAATTTAACCTAAATCTCTCAGTGCTTAATCTATCCCTCAGAGGTGAGCTAGTCATCTTTGAAAGCTCCCATAAGCATTTCTGATCCTTGTAAGTTGGGTCTTTCCTTCTTTTCTTGTTTGTGTGCATGAATGACTCTTCTTCCGGGTGATAAAGACCTTGAGAGCATCTTAGCTCCATTTCCCCTCCAGTTGAACATAGTGCTTGTAGGTGGTTAGGGGCTCAAAATATATGTTGGTAATTCATCTGATTTCTTAAGAATCCTAACTAAAATTATGTAGTGATCAAAAGCTCTCCTGAATGTCTTTTCTCCTCTCTTAAGATGAAGCCATTGTGTATTTTTAGTTGCACGTAGCAGTGCCCTAGTGAACTGAAAGAATTAATGAAATGTCTTAAAGTGTTCTCTTAAGCACTAAAATGATGAGATTTTAAACATTAATTAAAAGGCTAATAAAGCAATATGAGCTTGCTGTAAAATTTTTAAAATTACATAACTACATAAAGTGAAATTTAATGTTTCTATCTCTATATGCCTTCACTCTCACTCCCAACTCTCAGTTAGATATTAATCCTCTCAGGTCTTTTTCTTTCCATCTATCTGTCTATCATCTATTAAATATCTATCTATCTATCTATCTATCTATCTATCTATCTATCTATGTATTTATTATCTACCTACCTGCCTATCTACCTATTATAGGTACTTATATTTACATAACTATATAAAAGGGGACCCCCAAAAACCAGAGTTTATTTATTAAAAATTGTGTACTTATTCTCACATGTTCAAACTTCAGTCACCTTCAAAGTACTCTCTGTTTGGTGCAATACTTCTATTGAAATGCTTTTTCTGCTGCTAAAAATGATTTTTGAACTTGTCAGTTTTGATGCCTTTTAGTGCTTATGCCATTTTTTTGTTTGTTTGTTTCACCTCTTCCACACTGGCAGAACATTTTCCTTTGAGGACTTTTTTCATTGAGGAAACAAAAAAAAAAAGTTGCTTGGGGTGAGATCTGTTGAGTAGGGAGGGTAGGACACAGGGGTCATGCAGGTTTTGGTCAAAAACTTCAGATCACTCAGTGCGATGTGGACAGGTGCATTGTCATGGTGGAAGAACTAGTCACCTGCTTGCCACAACTTGACATTTCTTTCACAAATCATGACGCAACCTTCTTAAAAACTTCCAGATAAAAACTTTGGTTGACTATTTGATCCGGAGGAAAACATTCCAAGTGTACTACAAGGGGCCTGCCCTCCAAAAGATAATTCTGTTTTTTTTTTTTAGGTCCCCCCTCATAGGTATATAAATATGCGTATATGCATATATGTTGTATCTTCATAGGTATGTATATAAATTCCTTTTTGATAATAAAATGGGATAAATTTGCTAACTGTAAAGCACAGCGAATAGCTTTAACATTAATGGATGTTTACAAAGTAGTTTTACATTTCAGTTTCTAGACATAAACTAACCAGCAAGATTTTAATCTTATTAGTTTATTTCTTCTGTAGAAAATGAATTTTGGCTAATTTTGTATAGTGACAGAGTTAAATGGTCTACTACCATTTAAGGATGATTGAGAAGATATTTTAAAAATCCCAGTTTACAGAGCTAACAGGTACATATCAAATACAGTAATGGGAAACAATCAGAATGAACAAGGCACTGTTTAGATGGGAGAGGAAGACAGATGGTGGGAATAGGAAGGGCACAATTCAGAGTATCCTTGCCAAAATATTGGACACAATGGTAGCAATGTCAAAAATAGGAACAGAAGGAAATGAGAGGACCCTAGATGTGGCTTGCTTGGTACCTCCCAGATAGTTCCCACGGAGCATGCTTTGGCAGCTAACCACATGCCTGCCAATTTCAAACACATTCTTCTTCCTTTATCTCCATTATCACTACAATTCCAGAACCCTGTTCTTTGAGAACAAGTTCAGGGAACAAATCTTTCTTAAATGTATCTCTATTCAGACACTCTGCATATATCTCATTTATTCCCCATAGTCTTACATGGTTGACATCATGGCTTCTTTTGTTTTATAGATAAGGAGCTTAGGAAGTGCAGGAATAGCACTCAGAATCTGGTCTATCTGACTTTCTTAAAAATCCGTACATAATATAACCTCTCAGAGTCATCTTGACTGCACAGGTCTAACCATCACATTGTAATGTGATGCAAGTCATTTTCTTTCTTTCTTTTTATTACTATGAAAGGCAGAAAACTGTCTTCCAATTTACTTGTGTAGGAAAACATCTTCCTTACAGTGAACTTGATCTGACTATATTTTTCTAATTTGGTTAGCTTGAGTGAAAAATGAATCCCACTTAAGTTACTTACCTACTTCTTTCTGCATTAAAAAAATTGTTATATCCAGGAGTGGAGGCTATCCAATTAATCTCTCCTTTTTTCTTCACTTTAAAATCCTAAAAGAAGGCCGTAATTGTGTTACTGCACTACAGCCTGGGCGACAGAGTGAAACCTTGACTCAAAAATAAAGTAAGATATAAAATAAAGAGCTCTTACATTATAGAGGTACATGTAACCTGCATCTTTAAAAACTGGAATCATGTTTTAAATGCACCAGAGAACCACTGGTCATGGTGGAGCTTTTGTAGATGGTCTTTGAATTCAGGTGTGCGCCAACTTTGAGTACACAGAATCATGAGCTACACCATCACATATATCTGCAGTATTATTATTCAAGTTTATAAGGATTTTATTGTCACTGAATACATACAAACTCATTGAGTGTTACTAAATTCATAACATATATTCATTGCATATTATTCCCAGTAAGCTACGATGACTATATTTTGTGGGAGTGTCCATGAAAATTCTTTGACGTCAAAAATTGGGAAATATGGCCGGGTATGGTGGCTCAAGCCTATAATCCCAGCACTTTAGGAGACTGAGGCGAGAGAATTGCCTGAGCCCAGGGGTTCGAGACCAGCCTGGGCAACTTGGTGAGACTTCGTTTCTACAATAAATCAAAAAATAAGCTGGGCGTGGTAACGTGCGCCTGTATAGTTCCAGCTATTTGGAAGCCTGAAGAGGAAGGATTGCCTGAGCCCAGCAGGTCGAGGCTGCAGTGGCCATGAGTATGCCACCACTCCAGCCTGGGCAACAGAGTGAGACTCTGACTAAAAAAAAAAAAAATGGGAAATATATAAGAATATTTCACATTGCAAAGAAATTCTGGAGTAACTTAAAGAATGCTTTTATAAAGTGATCTGTTACTATGAATAAATGTAGGTTTTGAAGCACCACATTCCATTGGAAACTCAACATATTCTTAGTCGCTAGTCTTGTCACATGAATCAAGACATTAAGTTAGATGTTTCTCATTATGACCATGGCTTATAAATGAGGCAGAATCAGATGTGACCAAAAGGTAAAGTTTACTTGCCAAGGCTGAGTTGAGGGGTTCTTCCCCACCCCGAGTCTCTGCCCTATTGCAGGGCCATATTTATTAGCTGCAGCGAATTGGGTAACATTATTTGGATTGCAACTCTTCCTTTTCTTTTTTTTTTCTTTTAAATACTTTCATGAAGACTGGATAAAAAATATGGTACATATACACGATGGAATATTACACAGCCATAAAGAAGGACACAGTTATGGGCTTTGCAACAAGTTGGATGGATATAGCGTCTATAATACTCAGTGATCTATCACAGAAACTAAGACCCGAGTACCACATGTTCTCACTCATAAGTGAACCCTGAACATTTACAATAATACTATAAGAAGGACATTGGCAGTAGCAAGAAACTGCCAGGGGGGCGTGGGGGTTGGGGGGAGGCACATAACATCAATAAGGGTACCTGGTCTCAAACTAGGTGATGGAGGACCAAAGGAAAGTCCAAACTTTACCTGTACGATGACCACTTACATACCTAATCCTGAATTGTACCCCACATCTTTAAAATTAAAAACAAAATGCTTTCATGAAAAATTCTACATTTTCATGTGGAAAATTTGAAAATACCTGAATATATAGAGGTTATGAAATTATTTGGAATTTTATGATCCAGCGATACTATTCCTCTCTCTCTCTCTCTTCTTGTTTTTTGTTTCTGAGTCAGGGTCTTATTTTGTTCCCCAAGGAGTGTAGTGGTCTGATCACAGCTCACTGTAGCCTTAAACTCCTGGGCTCAAGTGATCCTCCTGCATCCCAAGTAGCTGGAACTACAGGCATGTGCCACTAAGCCTGGCTAATTTTTTTGTAGAGATGAGATGTTGCTATGTTGCCTAGGCTGGTCTCGAACTCCTGGGCTCAGGCAATTCTCCCACCATGGGCTCCTAAAGTACTGGGTTTACAGGTGTGAGCCACTGTGCCTGGCCAGATATTACTATTACTCTTAAAATTTTTGTTGTATTTTCTTACAATCTTTTTGCATTTATCTAGATAATGTATATAATGTGAATAATACCATGTATATATACATTTCTGTAACTTCTTTTCATTTCATCAGCTTTCCCCATGTATTTATGTAGTCTCAGCTTTCTATGATATGTATACTAGTCAGTTACATCTTATAAATATGTTTTGCTTTGTTGTTTGGTTCTTACAATCAGCTAAATAGCTAAATAGCTGTATTTGTTGTGTGTTTTGGGGGGTAGGGGGAGTGTATCAGCAGTAATACAAGAAATTATCAGGAATTATGGTCAAGTTGAGTAGTCACTAATGTCTCGGGATTTTGGTTTTTCAATTTTTAAATAGGTGCTCTTTTTATTTTCCTATCTCTAATCACCTAAATTGCAGTATTTTTTTTGGAATGGAATAACAAATTAGTTTATAATAATTTTAGTCATTAAGAATTTGCACCCTACATGATAGATTAATTCAGGGAGTCCCATGAGTAGGAATGTTAGGAAGGGGGACATTTTATTGCAAGAGCTAAAAAGCTAAGTCGCTACCAGCAATTGAGAAAAAGGAGGAAATTTATGTTTCTTAATAATCCTGTCAAATGTTTGCTTTGGAATGTGTTATTATAAAGATGTGAAGCAGTACTTGTGTATAACTGTTTGTTGTAAAATGTTATTAATACTTTGTTCAGGGCTCCCTCTCTTTGCCATGAAGGCCAGATCATTGTGGTGAGGTAAGGTGGAATTCTAATAAAGAAATTCCTTAGCCGGGCTCGGTGGCTCAGCCTGGAATCCCTCGCTTTGGGAGGCTAAGGTGAGTGGATTGCCTGAGCCCGCCAGTTCGAGTCTGGCCTGGGCAACTTGGCGAGACTCATCTCTACAACAAATCAAAAAATTAGCCGGGCATGGTAGTGCACGCCTGTAGTTCCAGCTCCTTGGAAGACTGAGGTGGAAGGATCGCCGGAGCCCAGCAAGTTGAGGCTGCAGTGGCCAGGAGCGGCCACTGCACTCCAGTCTGGGTGACAGAGTGAGACTCCAACTGAAAAAAAAAAAAAAAAGAAATTCCTTTAATGAAAAAAAAAGAATAAAGTATTCATAAGATCATTCTTATCAGGTACTAGTGGATATTACACACCCCTCTGAACTGGCTGCATCAGAATCACCTGGGCATTTGTAAAAAATATCCTTCCTGTGTCTCAGCTTGTACCTACTGAATCAGAAACTTCCTAGGCTCAGGCGATCCTCCCTCCCCAGCCTCCCGAGAAGCTGGGACTACAGATGCTTCCCATCATGTCCAGCTAAGGAATCTGCCATTTTAACAAGCTGCCCAGACGATTTCGATGCTTGTCCAAATTTATTTTATTTTTATTTATTTATTTATTTTAGTTGGAGTCTCACTCTGTCACCCAGACTGGAGTGCAGTGTCCGCTCCTGGCCACCGCAGCCTCGACCTGCTGGGCTCCTGTGATCCTTCCGCCTCAGCCTTCTAAGTAGCTGGAACTACAGGCGCGCGCTACCACGCCCGGCTAATTTTTTGATTTATTGTAGAGATGAGGTCTCGCCAAGTTGCCCAGGCGGGTCTCGAACCCGCGGGCTCAGGCAATCCACTCACCTTGGCCTCCCAAAGCGCAGGATTACAGGCTGAGCCACGGAGCCCGGCTGCTTGGCCAAATTTAAATAGCATGGATTGAACCACAGTGTGGGAGCACCTTGTCAAAATCAGATTTTACAGATCTTTTTCTCTCATTGAAGATGAAATACAGATGCCCTGTTTTCCCTTCAGTTGCTCAACAAACTTTTGTTGAGGTCTTATGATGTGCCAGTCCCTATGGCAGGTGCCGTGGAGATAAAGATGTACACAAGTCTTGCCCCCACAGGACTTGAAGTCCCACGAGGAGAGTGTTTTAAAACTTGAGGAAAAGCAAAACAAAAGTAGAGAGAACTGGCTCCCCTCCCCCATCTAGTGTATGGACATACCAAGCCAGGCTAAAATCTCTCCCCATCCTTCCCCCCAGCATTTCTTCCTCAATGAGGTATCTGAGCCCCCAAATAAGTTACAAGAAACAACTCCAAGAAAACATTTTTTTTTTTTGAGTCGGAGTCTCACTCTGTCGCCCAGACTGGAGTACAGTGGCACGCTCCTGGCCCCCGCAGCCTCGACCTGCTGGACTCCGGTGATCCTTCCACCTCAGCCTTCCAGGTAGCTGGAACTACAGGTGTGCACTACCACACCCAGCTAATTTTTGATTTATTGTAGAGATGAGGTCTTGCCAAGTTGCCCGGGTGGGTCCTGAACCCGCGGACTCAGGCAGTCCACTCACCTCAGCCTCCCAAAGCGCTGGGATTACAGACTGAGCCACCGAGCCCAGCTAGGAAAACATTTTTTGTATTAGATCAGTCCAGTTCTATATCTAGCTTTACAAAAATTAAATATTTTATCATATGCTTTACCTTTCATAAGTTACTTATTATGGAATATTTCAAGCATCTACAAAAGTAAAGAGAATAGTAGAATAGATCCCATGTACCCGTCACTCAGCTTTAACAATTTTGATTTCATAGCCCATCTCATTTCATCTGAGCTCTCACCCTTGCTCCCCACCCTGCGTTACTTTCATTAGATCATTTCACAGGAAATGATTTCAGTATGTAATTCTAAGAGAAATGGGCTCTTTTTGCTAGCCATAACCACAGCACCATGATCATATCTAAGACATTAGTATCATTCCTTAATCTTATCAAATTTCCCATCAGTATTCACATTACCCCAGTTGTCTTATAAAATTTTTGCACAGTTTATTTAAATCAGAACCCAAATAACTTCTGTTCATTGCAACTGGTTGATATGTTTCTTAGGTAACTTTGTTTCATAATCTGTTTCTTCTTGCAGTTTTTGTTGTTGAAGAAACCAGCTGTGTCCTGTAGAATTTCCCATAGTGAGGATTTTGCTGATCACATCCTTATCATGTCATGTGTATTCCTTTAGATCTAGAGATTTGACCCTTTAAGTACATTTTAGTTGCACTTTGGGACATGAGTGTATTTGCTCTGCCCCCTGCAAACTGTTAGAGGGTGAAGGAGTGTGGGAGGGTTTGGTGCAATCCTGGCAAATGTGTCACTGGTGAGTAGTAGAAGAGAGGAAAGTGAACCTTGAGTGCCTGCTGTATACAGCCACAGTGTCAAGTGCCTGCTGTATACAGCCACAGTGCTAGGTGCTTTCCATATGCTTCACAAAGACCCAAGTACTATGTTGTTTATGGGGAGTTAGTCCCCCATATGAGGACATTTCCTTATGAGGGAACTCTGGCTCAGAGTTAGTGAGTGGAGTCAGGATGGGAACTAGGGTCTGTGTGTCTCTAAAGCATGTCATTCTTTTGCCCTGGCACATATGGGGCTACTGGGATAGGCAGGCGTTGTAAATGAGTACTAAAATTGCACACAAGTGATGAGAGGTGGCCCTTCCACTGCCCTCAGTGTCACGGAGTAGAGGGGACCGTGGGAGTATGTGTCTTGTTGACAGGAACCACTACCAAACTCCAGTCTTGCTGTCATGCAGGAATGTGATCTCAGTGTCAGATCTCTGAGTTTTCAGCAGAATCCAAATGTCTGCATGTCTGTGTGAAATCTCTAATGTTAGCTGCTAATTCAGGTTTCTAAAAAACACTATCTAGGGCAGCATCCTGGGCCAAGCCAACCAAATCTGCGGCCTGCCACTCCTGTTCCGCACCACGCTGCTGAAGACTGGCACTATGACCGCAGAGTTAACGGTCAGAGGTAGATATTGACCTTGAAAAGAGGTAAAGGGAATGTGAAGCAGCTCCTTAGAGACATGAAGTGACAGTGAAGCTAACCTTCAAAAGGTGAAAGAGCCTTTAGACACTTGAAGGAAAAAGCCAAATTTCTGAAGTTTGAACAGATAGACTTTGAAAAAGGAATAGCTTTCAACATGTATCCTTCTCTCGTTCTTATAATATTGAGTCCTTACTGTGTCCCAGCTGTTACTCTGAGCACTTTGTAAGTACTTGCGAGTATCATCTCGATTAAATCTCACTGTGACCCTGCGAAGAATGAACTACTTGTCATTATCCCTATTATCTAAAAGCTTGGAGAAGTGACAGGACTGAGATTTGAACCCAGGTGGGCTCCAAACCCTGCTTACTTATTTAATGAACTATGTGGTCATTCTTCCAGTAGGTAGTTCTTCATGCAAGGCATTGAATATTAGGAGCTGGAATTCACTAGCCATGGAGTCCTAAGGCTTAGTGCTCTACTGTCATGAGCTTTCCAAGAAACACTTAATAGAATCTTTCAGGCAGAGTTTGATGAGTCTGAGATAATTTATATACACTGGGGGTGACAAAAAATGTATATACATTTAGAGCTGTTATCAATGTATTACTTTTAGTTCACCATAATTAGAAGCGTCTGGATGCCGATTGTTACCACTTTGAGCATCTCTTGTAGTTGCAGAAGTCAAATATGACTTGCATTTATCTTTTATTATCAGTATATATTGAGTTACAATTTTGATACAACTTTTTCCTTTCTTAAATGTGTATACATTTTTTGGCACCCTCCGTATATGACTTTTATCAACTGGTATTTATATTACAATTTTTAGTTAGATAGTTCCTTTCCCAAACACTTCATTTTTTTTACTATTTCAATAGTAGATTTACAACAAAAAAATCAATTTATAAATGAGTATCATTTGTTCTATTTTCAGTTCAACAGGAATGGCGATAATTTTAAAAGTGAATTTCTTAATGAAGAAGTTCACATAATATGCAATAAAATAATTTCTTTGCTTTTCTGGGAAGTGATAATTCACAGACATTGAATTTAAATGTACTCAGTCTACTCAGTCAAGCTGGGAGCATGAAGAATAGGAAAGCCTGGCTGGACACTTGGGCTTCATTCTTTGTATGAGTAAAGACAGTTTGCCACAGTTATTTGCAAGAGAGTCAATAAGCCTGTAGCTTATATACACAGTCATTTTCTTTTCCTCAGACAACTCAAGACTTTCTTATTCCTGGATAAGGTGACCGATGAGGGATACTTTGCAGCATCATTGAGATGAAGGGGCAGAGCTGTCTGGCGGTCATGCAGAGAAAACCCTTGCCTGGCTCAGAGCATGCATGCCTTCAATAATTACTCAGTGAACTTGAGGACAAAGACCTTTTCTCCCACACAGCTCCCTCCCTTCTCGTCTAGACATTCTGTAAGTGGTCTCCTAGTTACCGGAGTACGGTACTCCAGGCCCTCAAGCCTGAGCTCGAGCTCTTGCCCCCAGTCAGAGGGTGAATGTTGGTAGATGCAACATTCCTTTGCAGTGAACATCATGGAAGCATGGATATCTTGTTCCCCAGAGAAAGTCATGAATCCTGAAAAAAGTTGGATAAGGAGGAAAATTGGCAGTTAGAAACTGAGCTTAGAGATACTTTTCCATAGCCGATGGCACAAGATCTAAAGCTGCGTGGCCTAATACGGTAGCTTCTGGCCACTTGTGACTGTTAAATTTTTTAATATTTATTTTTAATTGTGGTGAAACACACATGACATAAAATTCATCATCTTAGCCATTTCTGATTGTACAGTTTAGTAGTGTTAAGTACATTCACATTGTTGCACAACCGACCTCCAGAACTTTTTCTCTTGCAAAACTGAAACTGTCCTGTTAAATGACAGCTCCCAATCCCCACCCCCAGCCCCTGGGAACCACCCTTCTGCTTTCTGTTTCTATGAGTTTGACTACTCTACATACTTTATGTAAGTGGAATCATACAGTATTTGTGTTTTCTTATGACCTGCTTATTTTACTTAGCATAATGCTAGCCATTTGATTTTAAATTAATTAAAAATTTACTTTCTTAGTTGCACTGGTCACATTTCAGCTGCTCACTAGTCCATCTGGCTAGAGGCTGCTGTATCGTCGGACAGTGCAGGAAGAGACTCCTTTATCTTTGAAAAGTTCTGTTGGCTAGCACTGGTCTGAAGGAAAGCGGGCCTCATGGAAAACTGACTGAAGATAGGAATGAGGAGAAAAATGGACCAGAGTATTTTTTCATACCCTGCCAACTAATGAATAATCCAACTTCTTTTCTCTACCACAACAATGATATCAGCTACATAATGTTTTAATATTTACAACTTCCCTCCTTACCCCAATCTCTAGCCTTTAATATCCCCTCTCTTCCAGTGGCATGCAGCATTAAAAATAATTTAGTAGGAGAACTTAGAACATAAATAGATAGTGCAGACTATAGATAAACGCACTTTAAAATATTCTTCACAAGGACTTACAAAATGCCTGTCAGCTTAACCATCTATGGGAGTTAAATTGGAGTGGTTCACTCATCAGAACTGTTAGTCTATTGCTAAACTGGCAAGAATCCTAACTGGTATTTACCACAATGGAGTCTTTATTCAGTAGACCTTTAAGACTATTGTTTGTAAAGTTTTTTCCTTGAGACCCATAGTAAGAGAGAAATGTTGTCTCTCAACCCAGTACCTACACATACTTGCATGTGTGTACCTTTATACCCAAAATAAAATTAGAGTTTCTTGTATCAATACTTACCCTTACTATGTGAGAGGCACATATTCTTTCTAAAAATGCTTTTCTAAAAAATAGTGTTCCAATCCACTGAATTGATTCAATAACCCACAAAAGGGCCACAGCATACAGCCTGGAAAACACTGCTTTGGATGCAACTGCAGCCCTCACCCCCACCTCCAGGTCTCCAAGACTCAGACGACAGCTTTAGAATTACACCCCCAAACAAGCAAGTTATTTTAAAAAGCTGTCAATCATGACTTCATTTCTGAGTAAGCTCTGTTTGCTGTATTTTTTTTTAAAGAGGCAAGGTCTTGCTCTGTCACCCAAGCTGGAGTGCAGTGATGCGATCCTTGGCTCACTGCAGCCCGTTCACTGATTTTAACGCTGGTTTAAGTAGAATGTAGTTATGATAGAAAATCCAGGCCGGGCTCGGTGGCTCAGCCTGTAATCCCGTGCTTTGGGAGGCCAAGGTGAGTGAATTGCCTGAGCCCGTGGGTTCGAGATCCGCCGGGGCAACTTGGCGAGACCTCATCTCTACAATAAATAAAAAAAATTAGCCGGGCGTGGTAGCACACATCTGTAGTTCCAGCTACTTGGAAGGCTGAGGCGGAAGGATCGTCGGAGCCCAGCAGGTCAAGGCTGCGGTGGCCGGGAGCGTGCCATTGCACTCCAGTCTGGACGACAGAGTGAGACTCTAACTCAAAAAAAAAAAAAAGATAGAAAAGAAAATCCATTATCCAATGGTTATATTCTGTTTTTCAAAGCGGAATATAAATAATAAATTTTTTTCAAGGTATAAGTTTATTAGCAGGTATGATTGGGAGTGAATTGAATTTTTCTTCTTTTTCTTCGGGGAGAGGGATATACATCTTACAACAGTGTAAAAGGTTATAAAGGAAAAGGAAAAAAATCTTAAAGTTACTTTCTTGTGTTATACACGGATAATTTAACAGTTATAAAAATCCTGTACACAAGCCAGGCTCGGTGGCTCAGCCTGTAATCCCGCGCCTTGGGAGGCTGAGGTGAGTGGATTGCCTGAGCCCGCGGGTTCGAGACCTGCCTGGGCAGGCGAAACCTCATCTCTACAATAAATCAGAAAAATTAGCAGGGCATGGTAGCGCGCGCCTGTAATTCCGGCTACTGGGAAGGCTGAGGCGGAAGGATCGCCGGAGCCCAGCAGGTCGAGGCTGCGGTGGCCGGGAGCGGCCACTGCACTCCAGTCTGGGCGATCGAGTGGGACTCCAACTCAAAAAAAAAAAAAATCCTGTACACAAAGATTTCAAAATGTAGTATATAGATGAGGTAACTTGTCAGACTTTTTTTCTTTTAGTGTGCATATCTTGTATGTTAACCAATATTTTGACAAATAATAGGAACAGAATTGAATTTCTCTGAATCACTTTCAGAAAGATTACATCTCATGATCATGAGGAAACAAGCTTCCAGACTGGCCAGTTTTTCTTTTCCTATGTGGACAACTAAAGGAACCCCACTCAGTATTTGTGTGAATAGCAGTGATGAAAATTTGTGTTTTCTTTGAGTAACTCTGAATTGGGCAGGCTGTAAAAATAGTTAAAGAAAGTATAAGAGGATAACTATAATAATGCCCAAATTCAAAATAAGAATTTGCCACTTTTGGCCGGACACAAGGGCTCATACCTGTAATCCCAGTGTTTTAGGAAGCTGAGGCAGGAGAATCACTTAAGGCCAGGAGTTCAAAACCAGGCTGGGCAACATAGTGAGTGCTCCCGTTTATAATAACATTAAAAAATTATCCAGGCGTGGTGGTGTGTGCTTCTAGTTAACTCCTGCTGCTCAGGAGGTTGAGGCAAGAGGATCACTTGAGCTCACAAGTTCAAGGCTGAAGTGAATGACAGCAAAATTTGTCTCAAAACAGAATAATAATAATAATTTGCCACTTTTGACATTTCAGATATGCCAGGATATAGAGGTAGAACCAAAAATTTTTTTAAAGTATACTTCCTAAATTAGTAATTTCCCCTGGGCTTATTTTAAAATCATTTTTGGGATTATATAAGTACAAATACTTAATAAGAAAATTGAAAATTAAGAGAAAAGTTGAAAAGCAAATAATTTCATTGCCATGCTACCACAGCTAATTTTGGGCATGTTTCCTGGGCAAATATTTGGACATAGTCTTTTTCTGTGTACATTTTTACATAATTAAGATAATTTATTTTGCCCCCAAACCATTTCTCCATTCAATTAAAAACTCTCCACAATTATATATTTAACAAGTTTATGGTATTCCATCATATTGATGTAGCAGACATTTTTAGCCATGTCTCTGATGCTAGACAAGTTTCAGTCACTTTCTTTGGCCTTAGTGTGATGGCTTTTTAATTTATTGGCTCCTTACCCTTTCTCCAGCCACAGGGCCTTTGACTCTACATGTCTTCTCTCTGGAACAGTCACTGTCCCTTCACCTGTCTCTTTGTGTGGAATAGAGAGGTGAGATACTGCTTAGAAGGTGGTGGGTGGGTGTTTGAAGATCAGTGCAGGAATTAATAATTTATTTAGGAGATGGGGAAAGGAATTGACCAGATGAGAACACAAAGCATTCGCAGGTAGCAATGAGGGCCACTTGCATGGTGTATTCAGAGTTAGGAGTATGAGATTCACATCCAGAGAACTGTAATTAGTATCCAGAACTATGATCCTTTTTAGCTTCTGGAGCTTACTTAATCTAAGTCAGCCTGGTGAGCTCCGTAGCTGCTTCCTAATATTTGTTTTCTTTGGTCTTCCAGAAGTATTCGGCCTCCTCTTGGCTAGTTCAATTTATATGAATGACAGCACATTTTGCCATTAGAATAAATGCAGAACTTTACAAATAAGTACTTCTGGGATTGCTGGAAGCCATAATGTAAAAATATTCTTTCTGGGCTTCTTTGGGAAACTGTATCACTGTTCTGTCCAACAGAGTTTCTGTTACTACATGTGGATATTTAAATGTGAATTAATTAAAGTTTTGAATGAAATATAAAGTTCTGTCTCTTAATCTTGCTAGCTATACTTCAACAGCTACATGAGGCTATTGGTCACCATATTGGACATTTCTGTCATCGTAGAACCTCCTTTTGGATGGCACTGATTTTGAGAGTTGAAAAGAATCCAGCTAAGTCATCTCTGAGGCTAGAATGGTGACTCAGGAAAAAATAAATGGACAATTTTCCTGGGCTAGTTTGTTTCCAGTTGTGATACACAGCTTGCTGATTCATCTAGGTTTTTAATTTTTTAACTAGACATTGGAATTCTGCTCCCTGCTGGCATTCTCAGTCATTCACAAAATTCAGCAGAAAAGTCAGCTTTCTGGGCCCACATATCCTTGGGCTTCTGTTGCCTAGATACCTCATTGTAGTCAAGCGACTCAAATGACTTGCTGACCAGGCAGATGCCCTGGCTGAAGAGTGGGTGCTTGTCAAAAACTCCATGAGTCTTACTTATTTTCTGCAGATAAATCTTGTAAATGCAAGACTAGTAGATTCCTAACTTTTTTTTTTTTGAGTCAGAGTCTCACTCTATCACCCAGGCTGGAGTGCAGTGGCATGTTCACGGCCACCCCAGGGTTGACCTGCTGGGCTCAGGCAATCCTTCTGCCACAGCCTTCCAAATAGCCAGAACTACAGGCATGCTCTACCACTACTGGCTAATTTTTTGATATATTTTAGAGACGAGGTCTCACCAAGTTGCCCAGACTGGTTTCTAACCTCTGGACTCAGGGAATCCTTTCACCTCGGCCTCCCAAAATGCTGGGATTACAGGCTTAAGCCACCGTGCCTGGCCAGATTCCTACCATTTTTAAGAATCAAGTAAGTAAGGTTCTGCTCCTAGATGAGACACCAGCTCTTTTGAAATGGCTTAACAATCAGGGAGGAAGAAAAGCCATATAACATACTTAACATACATACAAGGGAAGTGCTTCCTTTCCCCATCTTATCTTCTTCTGGGTCTACTTCATTCTGTTAGCCTCGACCAGCAATTCCTCCCACGCTCAAATTGTAGAAATCCTCGATAAAACCTTTTTATCTTATAATTATTCTAGATTTTTCTTGCACATGCAGATTCTTTGTCTCTGCCCTCAAGTCAGAAGATAAAGCCGTTTTGTGAAAATGGGAAAAAGGTTAACAGGAGAAAGAACTTGAACTTTATTATCTTCCTGACTTTTCTTTCTCACAGAGGGGAGGGGCAACATTTTACTGAGCTGGGAGGGAATTATTTTCATAGTAGTGGGAGCTCCCCCATTCCTCTGCACCCCAGGGATTGGTCTGCCATCAGCAATGCAGGATAGAACTCTGACAGCTCAGGGTATGGATGTAAAGACTACCCTGAAGTAACCTAGATATGGACATAGCAATATGGTCCCTCACAAAGATGTTTCCAAACATAGAATATTGCTGACTCTGTGGTTTGATAACTCTTCTAGTTAGGAAAGAGGAAAGTTGATTTTGATTGGCTTGCTTAACAGAAATTTTTAGATGCTGCTCTGTTTTAACAACAGTCAAAACCCAGATAAAGTATCTTATGCTTGTGGAGCCTCCACATATTGCAAAATATGCTCTTAAGTATTGTTTTGTTTGACACTCACGATAAACCTATGGGCTGGGACAAAACATTTGCAGAAGAGGACACCAAGGCTCAGAGAGGTAAAGTGACTTGCCCAATGTCACACTGCTACTAAGCGATGGAACTGAGATTTGAATCCCAGTCTAGTGCTTTTCTGAGAGCATTGCTTTACTTCTTGCTTACATTTTGGACTCATAAAACACATTGAAGTTGGATAATTGATGATACAAACACAATAGTTGGTGCAAAAGATAATGCTTCTTGAGAGCCTAGCATGCCAGGTTTTGGCTACTATAGTTGGATGGCATGAGTCTTGCCCTCAGGCAGCAGTCTTTGAAACAGGAAAATATATATATTTACAAACAAAAAATGCATATCATTTTATTTTACTTCATTTTTTTTAACAGATTGTCTGATTCTTTTTTGTTTTATTTATTTTAGAATCGTGGGGTACATGTGAAGATTTGTTGCATAAATATATTGCATGAAGGTGAGGATTGCAGTTAAGATGATCCCTTCCCCCATCCAGAGTGGTCATGGTGCCCAATGGGTGGTTTCTTTTTCCTCATCCCTTCTCCCTCCTTCCCCGTACATTATTTTAGAATAAACTAGTTGCCCTTGTGCTGTGCTTGTGATACTGAGTAAATGACAGTCCTTTATAGTCCTTATAGAATTGTCTCTAAGCTGGGCTCGGTGGCTCAGCCGGTAATTCTAGCACTTTGGGAGGCTGAGGTGAGTGGATTGCCTGATCCCACGGGTTCGAGACCCGCCTGGGCAACTTGGAGAGACCTCATATCTACAATAAAATCAAAAAAATTAGCTGGGCGTGGTAGTGTATGCCTGTAGTTCCAGCTACTTGGAAGGCTGAGGCGGAAGGATCGCTGGAGCCCAGCAGGTCGAGGCTGTGGTGACCGGGAGCGTGCCACTGCACTCCATTCTGGGTCAGAGTGAAACTCCAACTCAAAAAAAAAAAGAAGTGTCTCTAAAAGAAAGGGGATCTGAATCAGATCCTAAAGATATGTGCCAGGGTGAAGGGAAGGTCATTTCAGCCTGTGCCGAGGCACAGTGGTAGAAAGGGAGTTGTAGAGAGTCAGCTTCAGCTTGGTGAAATGTCAAGAAATAAGAAAAGAGCACTTGCTCATTGATTATGGAAAGTCTAGCCTGCATAAGGCATTGTGTAGGGCTGGGGTTAGAATGGTGTGCAAAAGAGACATGGTTCCTGCTTTCATATTGCTTAGACTTCGGGGGGAGAGATGAAATATTGATTGTTGGTAATAAAATAACTACATAAATATACCGGGTTGTTATTGTTACTCTAAAGGAAAAGGGCTGGATTCTATGAGCGTGTATAGTACAGTGACACAAATTAGACATTTGAGCTAGCATGTGGAAGAGCTAACTAGGCAAATGGTTTTGG
The DNA here is from genome assembly GCA_963574415.1 of Tarsius wallacei. NCBI lineage: Eukaryota > Metazoa > Chordata > Mammalia > Primates > Tarsiidae > Tarsius > Tarsius wallacei. The sequence continues at coordinate 33,401 of CAUYQG010054642.1, read as the reverse complement.
TGTAGGGGACACAGAAAGGAGTGCTCAAGAAAAAGGGTGGATGTGCATGTGCAAAGGTTCTAGGGTGTATTGGAGGAACTAGAAGAAGGCCTGTGTGCAAAAGCCATGAGAAACCTCTGTAGTATTTTATTTTTTATTTTTTGAGTTGGAATCTCACTCCATTGCCCAGGCTGGAGGACAGTGGCACACTCACAGCCGCCCCAGCATCTACCCGCTGGGCTCCGGCGATCCTTCCGCCTCAGCCTTCCAAGTAGCTGGAACTACAGGCGTGCGCTACCATGCCCAGCTAATTTTTGATTGATTGTAGAGACAAGGTCTCGCCGAGTTTCCTGGGCTGGTCTCAAACCTGTGGACTCAGGCAATCCACTCACCCCGGCCTCCCAAAGTGCTGGGATTACAGGCTGAGTCACTGAGCCTGGCCAACCTCTGTAGTATTTTGAACAGGGATGACATGATCAAACCTTCATTATTCACAATAGCAAAAACATGGAGCCAACTGTACTGCCCATCGCAGAGGACTGGATAAAAAAATGTGGTACATATATACAATGGAATATTATGCAACCATAAAGAAGGACAAAATTACAAACTTTGCAGCAACTTGAGTGTACTTAGGGTCTATAATACTGAGTGATCTATCACAGAAACAAAGAACTGAGTACCACATGTTCTTACTCATAAGTGGGCCTTGAACACTTATCATAATAATATAAGAAAAGAATTGGCAGTAGTGGGAAACTGCCAGGGGAGGGGGAGGGGGCACACCACATCAATAAGCATACTTGATCTCAAATCAGGTGAAGTAGGGACCAAAGTGAGGCCCAAACTTTACCTACACAATGACCATTTGTATACCTACTCCTGAATTGTACCCCACATCTTTAAAATAAATAAAATAAGTAAAAAGATCACTTTGGCTGCAATGTGGAGAATGTTTTGGAGGGGGAATGATAGAGTTTTTGGAACAACCTCTCAGGATGTCACTGCAATCATTCAGGTTAGAGTTGTTGGTGGCTTGGTGCACAGTGGTGGCAGTGGAGATGGAGGGAAGTGGGCAGTTTTCATAGAGATTTAGGAGATGGAAGCTACAGGACATGATGACATGTTAGGTGATGGAGAAGCAGATGGCAAGGATGGCCCTGAGTTCCAGATACTCCAATGGGATGGACAGTGGGGCTAGCCACTGAGGTGAGCAACCTTAGAAAGAGAAGAAGATGATGAAATCAGCTTTGGATATCAAACAGGCAGTTGGTTTTGTGGATCAGAGCCTTAAGGTGAGAATGAGCTGGAAATAAATGTGTAGGTCATTGATACAAAACAGACAAGGAAAGCCCTAGACATGGGTGAGTTTTCCCAGAGAGAAAAGAGCATTAAATGGGGAAAGAAGGATCAAGAAGTGAGGATGTGCCTTGGCCAGATGGGAAAGAACAAGCCAGCCCAGTAGCAGCTGGAGAGGCAGAAAGCCAAAAGGTGCTTGAGTGTTATGACATCAAAGTGGAGTAAAACTTTTAAAAAACAAAGGGTGGCATCTTCCAATTTATCTCTAGATCTGTTTCTCCATCATACCCCCAAATCTGTTATGTGGCAGCCATGCGTCTCTAGATCTGAGGCGCTTGTGGAGTCATTGTTATAAGGTAAATATGTTTATATTCATTCTTTTATTACTGTGACAGGTGTGTGTGTGTGTGTGTGTGTATGTCTGTGTGTCTTCTGCCTAGAACAATAACCTCCATTCCTTTCTCCCACGCCACTGCACTTTTGGCTGCCACTGTGGTTTGTTGCAAATCAGAGCTCATTTAATCCCACGGAGTACTAAACAATATCTGGTCTCGGTGGCTCTGTCATTCCACTCCAGGCACCCCACCTTCCTTTGCCAGCTGGGATCTCATAATGAGCTAGCTGGAACACAGTTCAATAGTAAAACGATTTGAGCTGGGGAATATGTTTGAAGAACTCACTGTTGGAATGTTCCACAGGAGGGCTGCTTCCATTCTCTCGCGGGCATTCTCCTTTCAGGATGGCTGCGGCTCCTCCGAGTTGCTGTTTTGTGGCCTTCCCGCCTCGTGCTAAGGATGGTCTGGTGGTATTTGGGAAAAATTCAGCCCGGCCCAGAGATGAAGTGCAGGAGGTTGTGTATTTCTCGGCTGCCGATCACGAACCTGAGAGCAAGGTGGAGGTAAGTCATGCACGGCTCAAGTCACCTTACTGTTTCTCTTGTTTGGCCACCGGCACACCATAACTTCTTTCTCAGAAGGCTGCTCACTTGTTTGTTAGAAGTAGCATGTCGGTTCTGCTGATTGCTGTTTTCATTCAGGTTTGCTAATAGCTGTAAAAACAAGGTTTATGTTCACTGCTGTGGCCCTTGTTTTATAATTAAGTAAAATATTTTCATGGATCCAAAGCCATATCTACAAAACAAGATCTATTCATAGAAGTCTAGTTTCTATCCTTGTCTCCTTGACATCATTTCCTTTTCCCCTACAGGTAATCAGATTTTGGAAGATTTTGTTTTATCCTTCCATTTAAAAAACTGCACACATATAGTATATGTAATAAATTACACACACACGCATATTCATCCTGGTACCTTTTCTCTTTTCTTAGATTAACAGTAGCATGCCATATATATTTTTCTCAACTTTGCATGTTTTAACTAAAAGCATATCTTGGCGATCACTCCATACAGTACATGTGGGTATTCTTCATTGAGAATTGTATAATGTATCATTCTAGGAAGTACCATAGTTTAATCAGTTCCATATTGCTGCTGCTCATTTGAGTTATTTCCAAGTATTTTGCAGTTTCAAATAGTGCTGAATTGGGTAATAGTTTTATGCATCTGTCATATATTAAAAAAAAAAAAATATATATATATATATATATATATTTTTTGAGTTAGAGTCTCACTCTTGCCCAGACTGGAGTGCAGTGGCCACTCCTGGCCACTGCAGCCTTGACCTGCTGGGCTCCGGCGATCCTTCCGCCTCAGCCTTCCAAGTAGCTGGAATTACAGGCACGCGCTACCACGCCCGGCTGATTTTTTGATTTATTGTAGAGATGAGGCGGGTCTCGAACCCGCGGGCTCAGGCAATCCACTCACCTCAGCCTCCCAAAGTGCAGGATTACAGGCTGAGCCACCGAGCCCTGCTAGTTTATATATTTTTATCATGTTAAAAATTATCCATCAATTCCTATTTTGAATGCTTTAAAAATACTATTTTGTCAATATTTCTTTGGGATAGATGCCTAAAAATGAGATTGCTGGGTCACAAAGTAATTTAGTTAAATATTGTTGAATTTCCTTCCATAGGTGGTGTATCATTTTGCATTCCCATCAGCACTGTATGACAATGCCTGTTTCTCCATACTCCAGGAGTGTGTTGTCAGACTTTCATGATGGCTATTTTATGTTAGTTTTACATTCATGCTATTTTGCCAAGTTATTTTATTGGTTGTGTCAGTTTTTATCATTGGTTCTCTTGGGGATTCCAGGTGTATTGCTATATAACCTGTAAATAGAGATTGTTTGAATCTTCTTACATCTCTAATTATTTTCTTGTCTGATTGCTTTGGCTTATGTCTTAGACTCCATGTTAAATAGTAGTGAGGATAGTGGGTGTCTTTGCCTTTGTGTCTGACCTGAGTGGGCTGCCTCTAGTGCTTCCCATTAAGTAAGATGCTGGCTTTGAGACGAGATTTATATAGTTTTATCATGTTAAAAAGGATACATAGCTGGGCATGGTGGCTCAAGCCTGTAATCCCAGCACTTTGGAAGGCCGAGGTGAGAGGATTGCCTGAGCTCAGGGGTTCAAGACCAGCTTGGGCAGCTTGGTGAGACCTCGTCTCTACAATAAATCAAAAAATTAGCCAGGCATGGTAGCGTGTGCCTGTAGTTCCAGTTACTTGGAAGACTGAGGCAGAAGGATTGCCTGAACCCAGCAGATAGAGGCTGTGGTAGCCATGAGCAGGCCACTGCACTCCAGCCTGGGTAACAGAGTGAGACTCCACCCCCCCCAAAAAAAGGGATACATAAGCCAGGTATGGTGACACACACCTATCGACAGAGCTACTTGGCAGGCTACGGTAAGAGGATTGCTTGAGGCCAGGAATTTGAGGCCAGCCTGTGCAACATAGTGAGATCCTATATCTTAAAACAAAAGTGTATTAATTCCTATTTTGAGAATTTTAAAAAGCAACAACTCAGGAATAGTTATTATGAAGATAATAATCTAATTTTTCTTTATATTTATGTGGTAAATTGAACCATCTTTGCATTCATGAAATAATCTTCTTGGTTATGGTATATTTATTTAAATGTGTGTGTATTTAAGTTGTAGTTTCTTAAAGGATGAATAATTTGGAAGAAAAGATGGGGGCTGGTAAATGAGCAAGCTGTTTTCACTGACATAAACTCTACTCTTTGGTGTTGTATGGTTTGCCAAGTGATCATACTGGGTTTTTAGATGGGTATTCATCAATGTGTATTTTATTTTCTTATTTGAGTCATAAATCACTTGCTCTGTTTCAATCTTTTAAAAGCACTAGCCAGCACCAACAGAACTCTATGAGGAGCTGCTTATTTTAGATGGATTTAACAAAGGCACTGAAGTGAACAGGCAGAGTTGAGCATGGCTTGCCATGGGCTGTCTGTAGATGGGGCAGTGGATGACTGTCTCCCACAGGACTTTCACCAGAACTGCTTAGCTCTCACTGAGCCACTAACATCACACAAGCCCCTAAACTTTTAGTGGGACTTTTCTTTTGCATAAGTGAAGAGCACTAGGTTCTCTGGTGAGTATGCTAGGTTTTTTTTTTTTTTTTAGTTGGAGTCTTATTCCGTCGCCCAGGCTGGAGTAAAGTGGTATGCTCACAGCCACCCCAGTGTCGACCTGCTGGGCTCTGGTGATCCTTCCGCCTCAGCCTTCCAAGTAGTCGGAACTACAGGCACAGACTACCACTCCCGGCTAACTTTTGATGTATTGTAGAGACGAAGTCTCACCAAGTTGCCCGGGCAGGTCTCAAACCTGCGGGCTTAGGCAATCCACTCGCCTTTACAGGCTGAGCCACCAAGCCCAGCCCATGCTTGATATTAAATGGGTATTCATCAATGAGTAATATCTGGGTTATTTGGGTCTGAGTATTTATTGCTTTTCCTGGAATAAAGTAGACTCTGTATGGATGAAGTTTGCTGGTTTGAATTGTTACTGAGCTTCCCTAACTGTCTTCCCTAAATATGTCTATTCTTTTTTCCCTGAGAGACATAATACTTTTTCATGTGGGTGAATTTAAATTCCCAAAGGTAACTGCACCAAGTCCCATCCTACATGCACTTCTTACAATGTGAAGGGCACTCCTCCACGGAGAGGGAAAGGTGAGGCCTACGCCCTTCACACCCACCATGAATCTCAGTGAGGGTGTGTGATTGCTGTGACTGGTGAGGGTGGAAGTGATGCCTTGTGACTTCCAGGGCTAGGTCACAGAAGGATACAGCTTCCACTCTCATTTTCTCTTTGTTTCTCTCTCTCTCTCCCTCCTGTCTCTCTCTCTTTCTCTGTGTCTCCCTCTCTGTCTCTCTCTCTCTCTCTCCCTCTCTCTCTATCTCTCTCTGTCTCTGTCTCTCTCTCTCTCCTCCCCTCCATTTCTCTCTGTCTCTTTCTGTCTTTCTCTCTCTCTCTCTGTCTGTGTCTCTTTCTCTTTCTCCCTCTCTCCCCCTCCCCCTGCCCTTCCCATTTCCCCTCTCCCTCTCCTTCTCCCTCTCTCTCCCCTTTAGACCTAAGAACCATCCATCATCATGCTGGGAGGAGCCCAAACTAGCCTACATACAGAGACCACATTGAGGGGCCCACATGAAGAATGACTCAGTTCTTCCCTATATCCCATAATTTGTCTCTAAGGCAGCTCTGACCTCTTTTCTGAGTTCTGTACCTGTGTTTTGAGCTGTCTTTATGCATTTCCACATGCATATTCTATAGGTAACCTCATAAGTCAAAAACCAAATGCATCTCCCCCAGCTCATTGGTTCCAGTAGCTCTAACAGCATCCTTGTCCGCCACATAGTTTATGCGAGAGTTGACCCGCATTTTCCCTCCCATCGCTGGATGCGCAGGGACAGTCCCACTGCTTGCTTTCCCCTGTGCCCATCTCCTCGACACTGCCCCAGCCTCATTTAGACTGACCCCATCTCCCTTCTGCTGTAATCTCCTTGTGGGTCTCTGGGTCTCTTTCTTCTGGATTCTTCTCCTTGCAGGGTACCAAAATATTCTTTCCAGAACACAGCTCTGTCACTTCCTTGCTGGGTTTTGTTTACAGGGGGAGAGTCCAGGCTAGTTTATATGCTGTTCAGAACTCTTCTTGACTGGCATCCCGCTCACTTTTCCTTTCTTCTTTTACTGTTTTGAAATTAATTGAGCGACTTTATGTTTACGGAAAAAATGAACAGAAGGCACAGAGGATCCCCATATATCCGTCACCCTCCCTCCCAGTTTCTCCTGTTATTAACCTCTTGCGTTAGTGTGGTACGTTTGTTACAACTGATGTGCCAAGATCAATACATTGTGATTAACTACAGTTCATAGTTTACACTCTTTGTGTCGTATATTCTGTGGCTTTTGACAAATATATAATGACATGTATCCACCGTTATGATATCAAAGAGAATACTTTTACTGCCCTAAAAATACTCTGTGCTCCACATATTCACTCTCCCACACCCTCAGCCCCTGGACACCACAATTGTTATTACTGTCTTCGTAGTTTTGCCTTTTCTATCATGTCATGTAGTTGGAATCATACAGCATTTTCAGATTGACTTCTTTCACTTAGTAATAAGCACTTAAGGTTCCTTCATGTCTTCTTTGAGCTAGTTAACACATTTCTTTTTTTTTTTTTTTTTTTTGAGTTGGAGTCTCACTCTGTTGCCCAGGCTGAAGTGCAGTGGTTGCTCCCGGCCACTGCAGCCTCGACCTGCTGTGCTCTGGCGATCCTTCCGCCTCAGCCTTCTGAGTAGCTGGAATTACAGGCACGCACTACCACGCCCGGCTGATTTTTTGATTTATTGTAGAGATGAGGTCTCACCAAGTTGCCCAGGCGGGTCCCGAACCCGCGGGCTCAGACAATCCACTCACCTCAGCCTCCCAAGGCGCGGGATTACAGGTTGAGCCACCGAGCCCCGCTAGTTAACACATTTCTTTCTTTTCTTTTTTTAATCACTGAACAATATTCCACCATCTGGATATGCCAGTTCATTTATCCATTCACCTAGTGAAGAACTGCTTGGTTGATTCCAAAGGTTGGCAATTTTGATAAAAGTGCTATGAACATTTCTATGCAGGATTTTGTGTAGACAAATTTTCAACTCCTTGGGTAAAGACATTTTAAATGTAATTTTGCATTTTGAATCAGTAATGGTTCAAAGTGTAAATGATATTAACAAGATTTAGAGTAAGAAGTCTTCCTTCTCCATGTCCCTATGCACCTTGATTCCCATCCTGTTAATTCTTCCATTTTTTTCTAGTGTTTTATCCAAATACAAAAAAATCATTACTAATTGACCTTTTTTTTCTTTTTTCATGAACGTAGCACATTATAACATTCTTAAATTTGATTTTTAAAAATATATAATTTCAGATGTATAGAAAATGTCTGTAATTTGCTTTTCTTACTTAACATTTTCTAAAGATTTTTCTCTATCTGTTCGTAGAGACTGTCCTTATATGTTTTTTTGCAGCTGCACAGTAATCCATGGTGGAAATGTACCATAATTTATTCAATTTGTCTTCTATTGGTGGACACGTGGACTATTTTTCAGTATTTTGTTTGTCTAGAAAGTGCAGCTGTGAAGGATCTTTTGCATGGTTATTTTGTACATGTACAAGTATAGCCATGGGATATGCTTTCAGATGTAGCATCACTGGGTCAGAGGGTAAAGATTTTCTAATAATTGGCCTCCGTAAGTGTTGTACAATTTCCTGCTTATTTTCCTATCCTCATTCTTAGTTGTCCTCTCTCCGTTTGCATCCTAGGCCACAGCTACACTGACCTGCTTGCCAGTTCTTGAACAGACAACACACTTGTGTTTGTCTGTGCTTTTTCTCTTTCTTCTATGCATCCTTCAAGGCCTCTATACCAATATTCCCTCCTCCCTTTAGCCTGCCACTTCTCTATGAGGTAGTACGTTATGCATGGCCTACTTTTATAAATCCTTTGAAATTTATAATCACCTGTACTAGGGGGATGAGTTTTGGCCCAGGAGATAGGGGTCCTGGGTTCTTGTTCTGCCTTCCCCTTTGCAGAGTCTTGGACCTTTGAGACTCTCTGAGACTCAGCCTTCTCATTTGCCAGATGGAGATCATAATATTCCCTCTGCCTGCATTATAGGGCTCTTGTGACATACATGCGGGCTGACATGTGAAAGTAATTGACTAATGTTGAGAGATGCTGTGACCCCAGGTCTCAGTTCCCAAACTCCTAACTTTGGCACATGTTTCTGAGTCTACTTTTCAAACTTACTCTTAACCCTTTTCTATAAGTTTAAAATGACATATTTAAAACATCTGCTGGGCTTGGTGGCCCACACCTGTAACCCCAGCACTTTGAGAGGCTGAGGCAGGAGAATCACTTGAGTCCAGGAGTTTGAGACCAGTCGGGGCAACATAGCGAGTTCTTGTCTCTACCAAAAAAACAAAAACAAAAAAACTAGCTGGCTGTGATGACATGTGCCTGCAGTCCTAGCTACATGGGAGGCTGAGGTGAAAGGATTGCCTGAGCCCAAGAGGTTGAGGATGCAGTGAGCTGTGATTGTGCCACCACACTCTAGCCTGGGCAACAGAGTGAGACTCCCAACTCAAAAATAAATAAAAAGTAAATAAAAATGAAAAATCATGTTTAAGGATATTGTACATAATGTGCAGAAATTCATGAAAAAGAAAATAAAAAGGCCAGGTATCTCTTTAATTTCCTCACAGTTAGATCTGCCTTTACCCTTGTTCTTTTCTTGAGTACAGAATGATGGATTCTTTTCTATATTTGGGCCTATAATCCACAATTACTACCATGTAACTTTCATAAAAGCACTCATTAAAATGCAGATTTTTAAAACTATGATAAGAACTTTCCATAAAAACACATCTATTCCTGAGCCATTTCATGATGTCTTAAACACATGTGTCCTGAGGTTTCCCTGGAAACCTCCTACTTGACTTCTGAGGTCCAGGGACCCATTTACTGAGACTCTAAATGATGTGTAAAGTGTTGTCTTGGTTTCTCATCCATGCTTCCACTATCTCAGTTGGTCCCTCCTTCTAGGTGGTCTTCCTTTCCAACTTGTCCACTTGCCCACCCTCCACCCTCCACCCTCCACCCTCCCATCAGTCAGTCCCTCCCAGCTATCACCTGCCATCTGTCAAGTTCACGGTGCTTGAGACTGAAGAGTAAGAAACAAGATTCTCTAGCACAGAGTTCCTCAGTTTCCATTATTATGCTGCATGTTTTTGTTCAGCTGCACGACTGGCAGATTAGAACATCCCGATTTTACATTCTTTTAGTCTTTCCATGTAGACTCTGGGCTTTTACCAACTTCTTTCTTGGTTGCAGCGTTGGATAGGTATATGTGTATCCATTTTTGAAAGTCCTTTTGTCCTCTCTGAGGTTGCTGCATGAGGTACTTCATAGAACTCATCTCAGCTTTACCTGAAGTCCTGCTTCTCCTTTTAGGTAGGGGTGCTGAGAAAGCAGATGAACAATTTCCTGGATTTTGATGTGCTGTGTGTGTGTGTGTGTGTGTGTGTGTGTGTGTCTGTGTATGTATGTATACATGCAATGCCCATGGATGGGGTAGGTCTATTCTTATATGGTTGAACCTTCTATTTAGGAAAGAAATTGATCCAACATTAGAATACTATTCCAGAAAAACCACAGATTCCAGCTAGAGTTATATTATTTATACTTGACGCCTAGAAGCTAATTATACCACAATTTATGAAGACAGAGAATTCTTGATAACAAAGACATGTAATAAGAGTCTTTTTTGGGGGCAGGAGGTAATAGATCTCACCTCTGTTTTTTCCCTCCTTTAAGGCTTAAAGTCTTCACTGTTCTTCTTTTTTAATTTTGAAAATTAGTTTTAATTTATGTCTGTTTTTCACTACATAAAGTACTGTATGGATTCAGTATCCTGTTCTTATGATTTGGGGCAGGCTTTTGGAAGATCTTTTCCTGAAAATATTTACAAGAGTAATAGAACATTACCAATTAGCAGTGATTGGCAGCATTGTTAGTGAAATTGTCCAGATGGAGATTGTATTTGTGGTGTGTGGGGTGTGTATGTGAATTTTTTTTTTTTTTGAGTTGGAGTCTTACTCTACTGCCCAGTCTGGAGTGCAGCGGTACACTCACGGCCACTGTAGCCTCAACCTGCCGGGCTTAGGCGATCCTTCTGCCTCAGCCTTCCTCCAAGCAGCTGGAACTATAGGTGCGTGAATTTTAATTCTGAAGTTTGTTTCTTAGAGTAGGAAAGCATAAGTCATTCTGGAATCAGAGAGAGCTGAGCATAGCTCTGTGGCTGCTGAAGGCATTGTACAGTATTCTTTCTGTTTTTCTGTTTTCTTTCCTTTAGCCCCAAGGTCAGGAGTCCCCAGACTTGTATGGAGTCAGAAGTGTCTTCCTCACTTTCGTGAGAGAGTGGCTTAGCGGAGGAAGGCTTCCTTCCATTATGTCCCCTTTCCCAAACCTGTTTCTGACTTCAGGTGTTTACATTGCCCGTCCCCCAAAGATCTTAAAGTTTCAGGGAAGCAAAAAGCAGTTCTTCCAAAATGTGCTTCAGGGTGTTGCCCTCTGATGTCAGCATCTTCTTTTGTGTTTATGTGGACTCACATGAATCTTAAGAACACATTTTCTGAAACCAGTTAAACAGCAGACAAGGCACTGCAGTAAAAAAATTAAAAACAAACCATGTGTGGTGGCATGCACCTGTAGTCCCAACAACTCAGGAGACTAAGGCAGGAGGATTGTTTGAGGCCAGGAGTTTGAGGCCAGCCTGGGCAACATGATAAGACCCTGTCTCTACACAAAATTTAAAAAAGAAATTAAAAACAAACAAAAGCCCTCAGTGATCATTAGCAATGCTCTGTTAGAGTTGCAAACTTTCTAAAGCTAAAACTATTTCTGGAAAGCATCCCGTTTTCCCTGCCGCTTTCCCCCACCCCGAGCAACTTGGCTGACTCATCAACTCATCTCACAATGGTTTTCTCTGGTGGTGCCAGGGTTGTGTTCACCATCTGAGTACAGTACCAAAGGCACAATGGTTGCGTTTCACTAATTGAAACGTCCATTGTGTGAGCATCTCTGGTCCCCCTTTCACTGGGTGAGGTCCAGAAATAGCGTATGCTGGAATGTGATGGGCAGGCGACCGTGTGAAGCTGATCTTGCTTTTCGTTTTTGACTCAATCCCGCGAAATAATAAAGGGCTTGCTTTGCAGAAGAACTGTTTTTGTCTTTGTCTCCAGCATCTTTTGAAGGCTCAACCATTCTACCCTCCAACCTGGCAGGTGGCCCCCTGGGAGAAGGGCAAGCCAGAGCAGGCAGTTCCTTGGAAACCCATGATGAGCACTGGGCAGTGCTGCTGTTAAGTAGGCCTCACCACGCCCCCACTCTGGTCACTCTTAAGTTGCGCCGTGACCTTGGCACCCAGAAGTCACACTAGCTGACAGGTTTGTTTTTGAAAGGCCAGGTGGGAGTGGCTGGGACCACAAGCCCAATTGCTCATCTCTTGCCTGTACAGTTCACTTTAACAGCTTAACCACTGAGGCTGAGGCCAGAAGCATCTCCATGAAGATCAATCTTTTTACGTGGAGTACACTTTCTTTTTTCTAATAGAAATTTGGCTGGGAATTTTGACTTGGGGAACTTAATTGTTTTTGCCATGCTGAAAGACGATTTCAGGTAATTTGGGGGTATTTTTCCCTGGTGGAACCTCCTCTGCTCTGTCAAATCCCACTTGTCTGCCTCATGGATAATGTGACAATTGCAAAGGTTATTTTTAAAAAGACTGCCTGTGGAGTTCATGTTCTAGATGGCTGACTTTCCCAAGTTTAGCTAATTACATCCTGTGTAAATGTTCCTTATTTTGTGAGATCTACTCCCGCAGTGGGATTTTAAATAACCAACCTTTGTGAGACAAGTGTGTTTAGCTTTCCCCCACCCCCACCTGGTTGTGATTACTCAGATTTAAAACACAATGGAGCGGGAGTGAATAGCAGTCACAGAAGGGCCTTGTTAGACCCTGCTCTGTGGCTCACGACAAAGATGCCGCGAGAGGCATGTGTTGCAGGCTCAGGGCATGTGGTGCAGGCTCAAGGAGTGTGAGCAGGATCTGGCGGCATGGGTTTCAGCAGGCGCTTGGGAGGGGCTGATTTGGCCCATCTGGCTTCTTGGGGATCCCCTTCCTTCCTCATCATTCTGAGATTGGCCAGAAAAGCATCAAGTTAGCTGCATCTATTTTGAACTCCCACAAAGACCATCGAGTCTTTTTGATTCCATTGTCAACATTTTTGTTAGGCAGTCTGCATTAAGCCCTTGCAGTTCTGTACCCCAGTGTCATCGCAGGAGCTGCCCATGTGGCACATTGGGGACCTCACTGGACCACGAACACACCTTTGACATGCTCACTTCTCTCTTTTCTCATGCTCTTAGCTCTGTCTGGAATACCTTGATGTCTGACCCATTTTTCAAGATCTATTCATGTCTCCCATTTGGTAAAGCCTCTGGCCACTGGGATGTTTCTTCTTTCCTTTGGATGTTTATTATGGTCCCTTAGAGCTTTGTAATTTATCCATCTGTCCATCCATTCATCTGTCTGTTCGTCTGTCCATCCATCCATCCATCCAAAAAAGGGTTTATTGATGCCTAGAGTGTACTGGTCTTGGGTTATGTCTGTTTACATCGTAGCTGAAGGAGATGGCATATGTAAGCAATACATGTAATAAATCAGTTACAGTATATAATATTTTAGAAGGGGATCAATAGAATGGAATGGGAAAAAGAAAAAGCAGACTAGGGTTGATCAGAAGGGCAAGGTAGAAGGAGGGGGCAAGATGCTGTAAGAAAGAGATAGGTCCCATTGACACCAAAGTTGTCCTGTCAGTCATAATAATTTGTGTGGGTGGCTTCTCCTTCTTGTCCAACCGAAAGGATAGGGACTGGGCACTCTCACTGATTTTCTGCCTGCAGCATTCAGCGCAGAATGCCTTGGGTGTAGTTGGTGCTCTATAAAAAATGGCCAAATGGAAATGAATGTGTAAAAATGAACTTCAGGACAAATAATTTTCTACTTTTACTTTTTTCCTGCCCCTTTAAAAAGCTCTGTAATAAATGTGTGCTTTAGAAGCTGAGATGCCCTTCCTATTTACTTATTCTTTTCAGGACAAAATTTGTCACTGGTGTTCAGTGGGCACAGGGGTTTGAGAAAGTGTTGGTCAAAGCCCAGACTCCCTTTTTGCATGGAAGAGTGAAAACAGGAGATACACACTTTAATTCCATTCAGAAGAGCACAGAGAGGAGCATTGTTTGGTTACTACTTTGGCTGGCTTTTTGCTCTACAAGAATCATTTTTTAAAGTACATAACTTTTGGGAGCTGCATAGGGGAAAACATCTCCAGAGTATATTTTATTGTCAGTTTGCCATGAAAAATTCAAGAGTCTCTTGACAACCTCCAGACTTAATTAGCTTCAGTTTGCAAATATTTATTAAGTGAATTGATATTAAACCAGTGGTGAGCAACACCTTCCATGAATTGTGCAGATCAGAAGCCACCTGACCAATGAGTATATGTGCTACATGTATTTCAGCTCTTACCTGAGGTTTAGAGGTTTTGGGAAATCAATGCAGAATCACTTTCTGAGCTGCATTCAGTCAATAAAGCTGGGTCTTGAATAATAAAAAAAAAAAGGATAGAGAGAGCGTGAGCTAAGGCTTCAGTGGCTTTCAGCTACCCAATTTAAAATGCAAATGACTGCTGCAGCTGATAAAATTCTCCCTTGAGAGCACAAGCACTTTGTGGAGCTTAGGGCCCTGAATCCCATCTTGCATTCACCACACAAAGCTTGTGTTATAGGCTCACCGAATGTCGGAGTCAGGAGGCCTCTATGGATAACCTAGTTTGGTTTTTCAACTGCTCTGGCCCACAATGTGAGGAGGGGAAAAGGAAGAACAGGCAGACAGGGTTCTGGGGGTTACCCCCACCCTGGTCCCATGCCTCTTTTTCCCTTTGCCTCAACATGCTTTGACCAGTTTTATTGTGTTTATGCATCTATGTAAGAGTTTGTGTGAAGGAAAGGATCTGAGGTTAAAAATATTTTGGAAGAAATAGTTTGACCCAGATTAGCTTCCTTATTTTCCAGGTAAAGACACAGCACCCCGGAGAAGGTAAGACGTGAACTCTAAGTGGTGTGCACTGCAGTTCTGACAGCAGCTGGAAATACACCTCTGTGGGACTGTTTCCTTCCGTGTTTACCACACTGGCTTAGTGTGAGAATCAAATAGGACCGACAGGAAAGCACAGTGCAAGAGAGTATGCATTGTAATGTAATAGTTAAACGTGAATATTGTTATCATTTTCACTTTTCCATCACTGGAGCAATCATGTAGGTCGTTAAACTGTGTACCAGAAACCCTAGGGATCCTTGCAAGGAGGCTCAGGACCTGCCTTCCTCAGACAAAGCATCTTCCCTTTTATCTGCTTTCTGTGTTAGGCTGCTGGGTAAAGTTTCTTTTGAAGATAGGACTTGCAAATCGCTGTGTTCATTTGAATGCTGGCAGCCATCTTTGTCTGTGGAAATGGGTGGGCACAGGATGTTCAGGTGATGATTGACTGAAAACCTAGTTCAAGATGATCACCATTTTATGAAGCATGAGAAGTAGATTGGCTTGAGCCAAAGAGACTGAAACTCCCTGTGGAGACCTTTGGGCTGCATTGAGACTTGGGTGTCTTTTTTTAAATTGGGGCGTTCCCAAGGCCTTTTAATTTTTGGCCCTGTTTGTAAGTGATGTATGTGATGGTTCAGTGTAAGTACCAAAGTGGAAACTACCTGGTACCTGACAGGTGATGGCGTTCTTTCCTGTCTTCGTTTTTTAGTGTACTTACATTTCAATCGACCAAGTTCCGAGGACCCATGCCATAATGATAAGCAGACCTGCCTGGCTCTGGGGGGCAGAAATGGGAGCCAATGAACACGGAGTATGCATAGCCAATGAAGCCGTCAACACCAGAGAACCAGCTGCGGAGTCAGAAGCCTTACTGGGGATGGATCTGGTCAGGTACTGCATGGTGATTCTTTGAAACAACTGCCTAGAAAAGGATGCAAATGGGTACAGAATTTATTTCCCCCTAAACCTCATATTTTGTCACATAATCCTCCCAAAGGTGATGTGTGCCTTTTGATATAAACTTTGAGATGATGGAAACAGAATGGTTATAATGGAATACTATTCAGTCACAGAAAAGAATCAAATACAAATAGATACGACAACACGATGATCTTGAAAACATTAGACTAAGTGAAAGAAGCCAGACACAAAAGGTCACATAGTGTATGATTCTGTTTACATGAAATATACAGAATAGGCAAATTGATGGTGGCAGGAATTGGATTAGAGGTGAGGGTGAGGGGAAGGGGAGTGATTCCTAATGTGTATGCGTTTCTTTTTGGGTTGTTGAAAATGTTCTAAACTTAGATTATGGTGATGGTTGCACGATTTTATGAGTATACTAAAAATAACTGGAACTTTAAATGGGTGAATTTTATAGTGTTTGAAATATAAAGCGCACATAAGAAAAAATATTCTTAAAATTATAAACTATAAAAGAAAAAAGAGTAGGGCTCACTTCCCTCCTTTCCCCTCCTTATCTCAGTTGTCTTTTCTTCCTTTCCCTCCTCTGTCAGCCACTCCATAACATAAGGAAACGGCCGTGTAAGCTGGGTGGGGGCAGGGGTCTTTGTTATTCTTGTATCTCAAGTACCCGGGACAGTGACTCTCATGTAACAGGGGATCAGTAACTAAATTTTGAATGAATGAATGAAGTAGAGAGTGGGCTGGAATACAAAAAATTCTGAAATGACTGTTTTTTTCTGAAATAGTGAAATGGAATCCTGATACAGTGAAAGAAGATTGGGCTGGGAGCTGGAGTCTTGGCTGTCAGTGTGGGTACACCACGTGACAGTACCTCTCTGGGCCACAGTTTTCTCAATTTTTCCATATGAGCTCTAGATTGGATGACCTCTGAAGAATCTCCCAAAGCTAACATCCAGGAAAAAGGAATGGGGTTTGGCATTGGTTTTGTAGGGGGAAACTGCGCATTTAGGCAAAGGTCTCTGTGACCCACCCTTCTGCTGGCAAATGGAGTGGTCTGATGTGGACACCCTTTTGCCAGCATATTGCTCTTATGCCTTCTTACCCTACCTTGTTCTTCTGTTTCTTATAAACTCAGAGGGAACAGCTTCCCTGCGATGGAGAAAAGGCAGAAGAAGCCTCCTATTTATGAATACAACTAGTTTTGTCAGAATAAAATGTATAGAATAACAATAGATTTTGAGCTTATATTTTGACAGCTCTCCCAGTTACTCTTTAATATCTGTGCTTAATAGAAATCCTGAAAATAAAGAGTTAACAATGAAAAAATATACCTCTTTTTTCTTCATTTTTAACCTTGTACTTTGAGTTAATGTATTTACAGTATGGGACTTATAGAAATTGGCAAAATTACCCTTTTAAACAGTTAGTTTCTAAGGGATTATGGAGAGGAGGATGAGGATTTTTTTCTTTCTTCAAAGCCTCTATCTTTTAAAGATACTAACCAATAAGCACAGGGCTTACTGAATATCTACTTTGTGCTAGACTCTGTGGGCACATGAAGAAGCTCAAAGTTTCAAAGAGATTTTAGTCTGTTTGCAGGGAGAAGACAAAAAACTGAGCAATGTAAATTTTAAAAATGATTTAAGAAGACAGTAGGGGAGAGGTGACTCCAGGCGATCTGAGATTTGATGCCACATGAATGGCACAGAATTCCAGGGTATGGCCTTCAGCAGACACTGCTGGATGTTCACAGATGATTACAGACAGGACACCTTTGGGAATGCTTTGAGGAGGAGGTGCATGTGACCTGGATCTGTAAGGCTGAGGGAGGTAGACAGAGAAGATATATTTGGCACATAATTGGCATGGCGATAGTTAGCAAGGTCTGGAAAAATGACAGATGTCGGGAGTAGATGACAGTGTGTGAGTTTAACCTTAGCTATTTAACTTTAATTCCTTCTTGAGCTAGCCATGTCCAGCTATTGCAGTAAAAAGGGTGTGAAGGCTGTCACTTGTAGGTTCTTTAGGATGGGGATAGGGCTACAGGTGTCTGCACCTTGAGTGGATCTTTGAGTTCAGGGTCTGGTTTTGATGCCGGGGAGGGTGCAGTGTGATACCCCATGGATTCTTTTGACTTGTCACAGAAAAGAATTTCAGAGTGAATCTAAAGAATGGCTTAAGACAGAATTTATTAGAAAGAAAGAGGCATGCTCAAGACCGAGCATGGGTCCCTTAAACACATGTTTGCCTTTGATAGGATGCTTTATGTACTTTTACAACCATGGTTAAGGAAACCATGAGCTGAGAGTGGTGGGCTGCAGTGATATGGTCACGAGTTTTGATTATCATTTCTCAACCTTCTAAGGTCACAGGGGTCTTCTAAATAAAACTATTGCTTAACTAGGTTTGGGCTTAGAACATAATTTCTGTGTTTTGGGTAATTCCCTATTGTTTCTGTGATTTATTGCACTGGTAGATCCATATTCCAGCTGCCAAGGTTTTCAGGTCTGGTGTGTCTGGTCAGTTGAGTGGAGGTCATGTATCGATAAGAAAGATGTCTGAATGCTTACCCTATTTTAATCTAAAATGCCTACAAGAAACTTGTCTATCTGTGCCTAGCCTGCACTGAATAATCTGCCTCAGTTTCAGATTTAAAGCAGCTATGATCAGTTCAGCCAAGCACAGTGAGATTCTGAGGGGCCATTTCATAGTAACCAAATCTTTTTTTTTTTTTTTTGAGTTGGAGTCTCACTCTGTTGCCCAGACTGGAGTGCAGTGGCACGCTCCTGGCCACCACAGCCTCGACCTGCTGGGCTCCAGCGATCCTTCTGCCTCAGCCTTCCAAGTAGCTGGAACTACAGGCGCGCGCTACCACACCTGGCTAATTTTTTATTTATTGTAGAGATGAGGTCTCACCAAGTTGCCCGGGCGGGTCTCGAACCCACAGGCTCAGGCAATCCACTCACCTTGGCTTCCCAAAGCACTGGGATTACAGGCTGAGCCACCAAGCCCGGCCCACCCTGCTCTCCTGATGATTTTTTTGACTTTGCAGAAGCTTGTCAGTTTGATGAAATCCCACTTGTTTATCTTATCTCTTATGGCATGGGCACTTGGGGTTTTGATCAAGAATTGGTTGCCAGTTCCAATTTCCATAAGGTTGACTCCTGCATTTTCTAAGGTTCTTATACTTTGAGGTTTCACATTTGGGTCTTTGATCTATTTGGAGTTGATTTTTGTGTATGGTAATAGGTATCAACTTGACATTTCTAATCATTGCTTTTTATATCTGATCAGTTGAAGCTAGATCAAATTTAGCAGTATAATTTTTTTTCCCTTGAAGAACAAAAAAGATACACATCTTAGGTTCGAAGATACAGGGTTTTTTTAGTTTTTGTTTAGTTCTTATGCTGGGATTTTTAGTTCATCATGAGGTTTTGTGTATAAATTATGCATATGGAATGGTCACAAGTATGTCTTACAGCATGACAATCAGGCATCTACTGGGGAAAGAGTCAAGCTGAAGTGTGAGGCTTGGTATCAGCACTAAGCAATGTATGAATGAGGTGATGGGAGGACCTAGTGGAATCAGTGCACTTGCCTTTCGCAAAGCTGCCAAGAGACTAAAACATTCCTTCCACATTCCTTGGCTTTCACCTAGGATGATGGTCACTCAGAAGTTCATGGTTATCAGCAGTTCTAATCAGCAGTTATAAATATATTCACTTAATGAGGGAAATGGGAATTATTATAGTTTGGGTTTCCCAAAGCAGACCCTGAGATAAGGATTCAAGTACAAATAGTTTTTTGAGAGCTGATGCCAGGAAATCCTGGTGGAGATGACAGGCAAGTGAGACTGGGATGAGAAGACCACCAATAAGAGTGTATCACCAAGCAAGTCACACTTCAGCAGCTGGGGACTTCTGGGAGACAGTGTAGACACAGTCTCAGTGCAAGGATGTTTATGCAGCACCCTTGTCAGTTGCTGAGGGCTGTTCCTGGGGCTATTGCATGGGTGTGTAGACAGTACAGGCCCTGGCCAGCTGCCAGGGCAACCCTCAGGCAGAAAGACACATGTTCCAGGTGAAGTCAGGTAAGTGTGCACTGAAGTGGTAAGGACCAAGAAGAGATGGGCAGGGCATGAGGATGTCAGCCACAAGGGTGAGATGAGCTGCTGAACTATGTGTGAGAAAGAGGTTTTTAAGATTCATGGTCTATAAAGAAAAAAAGAGGTAGACCCTTGATTGGGTTTTTTTTGTTTTGTTTGAGTCAGAGTCTCACTCTGTCACCCAGGCTGTTGTGCAGTGGCACACTCACGGCCACTGCAGCCTCGTCCTGCGGGGCTTATGCAATCCTCAGCCTTCCGAGTAACTGGAACCACAGGCGTGCACCACCACACCCGGCTACTTTTTTATTATTATTATTTGTAGAGACAAGGTCTCGCCAAGTTATCCAGGCTGGTCTCAAACTCCTGGGCTCAGGCATTCCTCTAGCCTCGGCCTCCCAAAGTGCTGGGATTACAGGCTTGAGCCATCGTGCCCAGCCAGTTGTTATTTTTAAATCATTAAAAAAGAAAGAGGAAGGGAAAAATAGAGGAGAAGGAAAGATGGAAGAAAGAGAGGGAGGGAGGGAAATGTTGGTGATAAGATGATAAGAATAGCAAAATGCTAATAATTGGTGAAGCCAGATAGGGAGAACATGGGGCTGCATGCAGTGGCTCACACCTGTAATTCCAGCATCCACTTCGGGAAGCCGAGGTGGGATGATTGCTTGAGCCCAGGAGTTTGAGACCAACCTGGGCAACATAGCAAGACCTCATCTCTACAAAAAAAAAAAATTATTTTTAATTAGTCGGGCATGATGGCGCATGCCTATAGTCCCAGCTACTCAGGAGGCTGAGGTGGAAGGATTGCTTGAGCACAAGAAGTTAAGGCTGCGGTGAGCTGTGATGGTATTACTGCACTCCAGCCTGGGTGATGGAGTGAGATCCTGCATCAAAAAAAAATAGTATTTGCTTTAGATACATTTGAAATATTGTCATAATGATTTTTTTAAACTAGAAATGTTACTACACTGAATCTCCTTCCACTGTTTTCTACCCTCCGCCTACTTTGACAGTCTCTGTTTTTCTTCTATTCCTTCAAAAGGCGTGCAATTTAGTTCCCATTAGTTCTCGGGAATTTCCTGAGAAACAGTTTCAAATGTACAAAATGACTCCGAGTCTTAGGAGGAATTTTCTTTTATTATTATTTGTTTGTGGGGTTTTTTTTTTATTTGTAGATATTAGAAGACCAGAAGAACTTTCCTTGTTAAAGCCTTCTGGTGACTATTTTAAAAAGAAGAAGAAAAAAGACAAAAATAATAGAGAACCCATCATTGAAGATATTCTAAACCTGGAGAGTTCTCCAACAATTTCAGGTTCTCCAGGTAAGGCAAGGAAACCACAGGTGTTTTGTTGTTTTAATTTGTGAATGTAGTGTAAAACCCAAGAAGAAAGTACACCTCTCCCCCACCCCCACCCCCACCAAACAAGGGAGAGAGAAAATTTCAGTATTGATGTGATGAGGAAAGGGTATCCAGTTAAATTTAGAACTAACAAATTTACTTCAGACCTTTATCTCAACAGGAATGCTTAATGACTCATTTTAATGATAGATTTATGTTGCTGATGAATGCAAAATTTTAGTGTAACTAAGCATGAATTTGGGATAAGAAAGTGGTGCTTAGAAAAATATGTTAAATCACTCAAATATGCTTCGCTCTACTCGATTCTATCTTTGTGTGATTCTTTTTTGAATTGTTTTTCATGGAGCACGCAAGAAGAGGGCAGGTGAAAATTCTGGAGAGGTAGCTTCCTTTTCTTTTGTTTTTTTGGGGGGAGGGGATTGTTTGCTTGTTTGTGTTTGTTTTTGAGTCAGGGTCTCATTCTGTCACCCAGACTGGAGTGCAGTGGCACAATCACGGCTCACCACAGCCTCAACCTCCTGGGCTGAAGAGATCCATTCTCCTCAGCCTCCTGAGCAGCTGGGACTACTGGTGCACACCACTATGCCAGGCTAATTTTTTTTATTTTTTATTTTTGTATAGATGAGCTCTTACTATGACGTCCACACTAATTCCTGGGCTCAAGCAATCCTTCCACCTTGGCCTCCCAAATTGCTGGGATTACAGGCGTGAGCCACCGTGCCAGGCCTCCCTTTCTTTTTATATCAAAATAAACACATCTTTGGCTTGTTCATAAGATAGAGGGCTTTCTTGCATAGTGTATTCCAATGCAAAGAAAAAAAAATTTGTCCTTTCCTTATGCAAATCAGAGCCAGATAATGTATAAATCATCATCCTGCTGGATTCTTAAAATTGGCAAGTACTATTTGTTTATGGGGCTGTCTAGAATATGTTGTATACGAGGGGGACCCCAAAAAACCCAGGATTATCTTTTGGAGGGCAGGCCCTTGTAGTACAGGCTTCCCCTGTAGGTTCTAAGAACCTATCAGCATCAGTGTACCAGCCAGCATTGTTGTGAGAGGCTGTGTTCATCTTCCGTGAATTTTTTTTTTTTTTTTTGAGATTCTTTCCATGTATTTACCCATTTCATAATGGGTGATTTATGAGCACACCTGCCTACACTGCACTGAGTGTTCAGCAGTTTTTGACTAAAACTGGCATAACCCCCATGTCCCACCCTTCCTATTCACCCGATCTCACCCTGAGTGATTCCTCCCCAGTTAAAAAAAAACAAAAAAAAAGGTTCTTAAAGGGAAACGTTTTGATGATGTGGAACAGTGAAATAAAAAATGACAGAAGCACTAAAAGGCATCAAAACTGATGAGTTCAAAAACTGTTATGAGCAGTGGGAAAAAGGTCTCGATAAGTGTATTGCATAAGACGGAGAGTACTTTGAAGGTAACTGAAGTTTAAACATGTAAGGATAAATACACAATTTCTTATAAATAAATTCTGGGTTTTTTTGAGGGGTTCTCTGTCATACATGTATTCTGTAAGGTCACCAGTTCTCTAATAGTACCAAGACTTCTGTTGAAATAGGACTTTGAATTACATTTTAGAGAAGTTCCTAGTGTTTATGTTGATTTTTGGAAGCTTTTACATATTTGAGTTCCAGATCTTCCCAGGAGCTGAATATACAGACAGGACCTTTACCTGTGTATTACTCACCCCCCTATCATCATAACTTGCATTTAAAAAAAAAAAAAAGCACAGGCTGGGCACATTGGCTCACACCTGTAATCCGAGCACATTGGGAGGTGGAGACGAGAGGATTGCCTAAACCCAGAGGCTCGAGACCAGCCTGGGCAACTTGGCGAGATCTCATCTCTACAATAAATCAAAAAATTAGCCGGGTATGGTGGCACATGCCTGTAGTTCCAGCTATTTGGAAGGCTGAGATGGAAGGATCAACTGAACCCAGCAGATTGAGGCTGTGGTGGCCGTGAGTGTGCCACTACGCTCCAGCTTGGGTGGCTGAGTGAGACTCTGACTCAAAAAAAAAAATAGCACAATTAATTCATTTTAGTGTAAGTCACATTAGTACTTACTCTCCTGACGATTTCTACCCCATGAATCTCACATCATGGTGCACGCTCCCCTTGCCTTGCAGTCAGCCCTGGCTTATACAGTAAAACCATGACTCCAACATATGATCCCATCAATGGAACTCCAGCGTCGTCCACCATGACGTGGTTCAGTGACAGCCCTTTGGCTGAACAAAACTGCAACATCCTCGCGTTCAGCCAACATCCTCAGTCACCAGAAGCGCTTGCAGATATGTTCCAGCCTCGGTCTCTGGTTGATAAAGCCAAGCTCAATGCAGGGTAAGGATGTGAGTCCTTTGCTTCTCCTGGAATTGGTGTTGACATCGTAAGAGAGATGGGGAGGTATTTAATTTCAAGTTGGTAGGCCTGGGGATTGTGCATTATTAGCAAAAGTCAGTGCTGATATTAACCAAAAAAAAAAAAAAAATCAAACTTTGAGCATTTCAGTACATTTCAAATGTGACAAAATGTATGCTTTCAGGTAACTCCATGGATGACCATATGTGAGTACTAAGTATCTGTCACTACTGGTGGGCAAAGTGTATTTTATAAGATGTAGATTGATTTTGAAGCATGTTGGTCCCCAAGGGTCAGTGGGGATGACCCAAGGTGACCACTTGGTTCACATTGTCTTTTTTTTTTTCCACATGGTGATAGTATACGATGTTGTCTTTCGGAGAACACCACTTCACTCATTAGGCATCTTAGGGAGCAAGTCCTCTCCCTTGGTAATGATCTCAGATAATATCCTCAAACTATTTCTCCAGCTACTATTTATTTTGTTCCTCCATTGTCCACAGAATCAAGTCAGACTTGTCAACAGCGTTCAACATCCATTGCTTATCCTTCAAGACCCAGCCACAGGCTGTCTCTTTCTCAAGTGTCACCTTCCAGAATGGTCACTTCCCTGTAGTTCTAACACTTTGCTTGTTCCAGCTGTCATGTGGTTCCTTTATTATGAGGTGTGGTCTCCCCACTGAACTGCCAGCTCCTTTAGGATGGCAGTCATGTCTTGATCATCCTTAGTCTCCCACAGGGCCTAATATAATGGAAGTTCAAGCCATTTTTATTCAGTGGTCCTGGATGACACTCATCCCCTTCTAATTTTGTTAATATTACCACCGCTCACCATTATCCAGTTTTTATCTTTCTTTTTTTTTTGAGTTGGAGTCTCACTCTGTTACCTAGGCTGGAGTCAGTGGCACGCTTATGGCTACCGCAGCCTCTACTTGGTGGGCTCAGGCAGTCCCTCTGCTTCAGCCTTCCAAGTAGCTGGAACTACAGGCGTGTGCTACCAAGCCCAGCTAATTTTTTAAATTTATTTATTGTAGAAGTGAGGTCTCACCATGTTGTCCAGGCTAGTCTCAAACCTGTGGTCTCAGGCAATCCTCTCGCCTCTACCTCCTCCCAAAGTGCTGGGATTACAGGTGTGAGCCACAGCACCTGGTCCCTGTTTTTATCTTTCAAGTCTAGAACCGTACTTTCCAGTACAAAAACCACTGGCCACATGCGGGCATTTAAATTTAAATTTGAATTTAAATAAATAAAATGTGGGCTAACCACATTTAAATATTCAGCAGCCTCATGCGGCTTAAGACTAATGTATTAGACAGCACTGGTATAAATAGTTGCCCCATTGAAAGTTCCAGGCAACAAGATAGAGCTGGCTTTGGGGTGAACCACCTGGTACAGTGGAGTGGCAGGGCAACTAGTCAGGAGGTGCAGTCTCATGCTGGCCCCGCCACCAGGCCTGTGACCTTGAAAGGACATCTTATGTTGCTGAGACTGTTACTTCATCTATAAAACTGTGATAATAAGAACTGGACTGGCTCCTTCATTGGATTACTTTGAGGTGTTGAGAAAATATAAATATATAAAGCACCTTGAAAAACATAAGATAAAATGCAAATATGCGCTGTTATTGTGTGCTTACTGGTTTTTGGTCATACAGATTGAGTCTCCCTTATCTGAAATACTTAGGACCAGAAGTGTTTTGGATTTGGGATTTTTTTCCAGATATTGGAGTATTTGCGTTATACTCACCGATTGGGCATCCCTAATCCAGAAATCCTAAATTCAAAATGCTTCAGTGAGCATTTGTTTTGAGCATCATGTCAGCACTCAAAGTTTTGGATTTGGAAGCATTTCAGATTTTAGATTTTGGATACTCAATCTGTATGGCTTATTCTGACTTTGCGCAAGTGTGTGTGTGTATATACATATGTAATAGATAATGTAACACATAATATAATGCTATAGTGGATAGACATTGATTGACTTTTCTAACTCATGCTGTTGTTTTCTAGTTGGCTGGACTCTTCACGCTCCCTCATGGAGCAAGACATCCAGGAGGATGAACAGCTTCTGTTACGATTTAAATACTATACTTTCTTTGACTTGAACCCAAAAGTAAGAAGCATTTTCTCTTTTTTTACTCTCTTTTTAAAAATGTGAATGTGTGAACATGTAAAATGGATTCCTTATGTTATCAAAATCAAGATTCATTTGTTTGTGTGACCTTCTGTTTAGCTCTGTGGGGTTAAATTGATACATGCATGCTGATCTCTGAATTTTCATTTTTTGGTGTCTAGGGGCTGTGGTAAGCTGCCTCTGAGTTTGCGGGAGTCCCTAGGGTCTTTGCTCCCAGCGTGGCATGTACTGCCCCTCTCCGTTTACAGAAATGGAGAAACAAGAAGAAAACGACTCACAGAGTAGGAGTCTTTCATGCCTAGGAAGGGGACTTGTCAGAGGCTTGGGTTAAGGGCAGGCAGGCTCTCATGGACAAGCCAGGGCCACAGATGTGCACACCAGACTCCCCGCCACAGTGCTTACTAAATCTTTGGTGATGAGAAAACGGGATCATTGATGTAAATAAAAACCCCAATCGGTCTCCAATCCCATTTTCAGCGCACATCTCCCACCTGAGGTTTATTAGGACAACTTGTGAGATGTGAGACAAGTCCTTTGAACTTTTGTGACTTCCTTTGCTCCCAACAAGCCCTTTGCAGTGGCTGTTAAGTTAGGAGTTCAGTGGCCCAGTTTTGACAGTAAACTGGTAGACCAAGCCTCCGAGTGCAGGGGGCAACTCTGTCACCTTGTTTTCTTCCCAGATTTGTAGTTGTTGCGCTTTTGCGTTTGGTTAAGGAACTTACTTCAGTCTACCTTTCCGTACAGACCCTTTCTACAGCAATATTTCTACCTCTTGTGGTGCCGTCTTCTCCTTGGTCCTTTCAGTCTGGTTTTCAAAGGCCCACCTTGGCTCCTACTGTTTCCCTAACCAGTATCTTCTTCAAAATAAAGCTTATCTTTTGTCATTTCTGTGAAGAAGCTCCTGCAGTCCATGGTTTGGATCCAAGTCAAGGCTGTTTGACCTAGCTTGTATCTGAAATGCGTAAGAACCAGTGAGTCATGGTAAAGGGCAATTGTGACTTTTCTTCCATAAAATCTTCAGGAGAACCTACTGTACTGCTTCTTCTAAATAATTGGTTTGGCTTTTTAAATTTTATTTAATTAATTTATTTTTGAATCAGGATCTCACTGTTGCCCAGGCCAGATTGCAGTGACACTATCATGGCTCTCCGCAGCCTTGAGCTCAAGGGATCCTCCCACCTCAACCTCCTGAGTAGCTGGGACTACAGACACATGTCTGACGAATATTTTTATCTTTTGTAGAGATAAAATCTTGCTATGTTGTCTAGGCTGATCTCAAACTCTCAAGAGATCTTCCTGCCTCTGCCTCCCAAAGTGCTGAAATTTCGGGCATGAGCCACCATGCCCAGCCTTGGCTTTTTATTTTTTTTAACTACACTGTGAATTATGCAACCGTTCAGGCTTTCTTCTTTGCATTTTCTGCTAGAAGCAAATTAATATATTTTCTGTTGTTTATATTTAGGCCTCATTCCTGACCCAAGTTTAGTCTTTCCTTGCTTAATTCTTAGTTTGTTTAAGCTATCTTGTTGTATGGTATCTATTCTAAGAAGCTGCCTTAAATTTTTTTCTCAAAACAGGTAGTACCTAAGTAAAATGTTCCTGTGCATTCTCTAATTGCTAAGGCAGCAATTTAGTCCCATTTTATTGATTCAAGAGTGTGCCCCATTTGTTGTTTATTTGTACTTTTATTTATTGAGCAACTACTGTATGTCAAGAACTAAGCCAGGTACTGAGAACCCAAAACTATCATATATTAGAATAATGTTTTCAAGTTAGTGAAATAAAAAACATGGGATTATAAAATAAATCAGTTACACTGTAGTAACTAAAATCTTTTCAAAATGGATATGTAGGATAGTAATATACTTTTAGTTAATTGTATAAATAACACCTAGTGGCAGATCTCATAACTACCAAAATTTCAAAGTCATGATGTGTGTGAACATTATGCGAAGACAGCAGCAACGGCTGGAATACACTAGGAAAAAAAACCTGTAATTCTGGTGGTCACAAAGTGACTGTAATACCGTGGTTTGTTGCCTATGCTCATCATGGTTGCAAATGCTAAACTTCCCTTCGAAGTTGATGCCGATGGAGCTGTAGTGTTTCCTCATCCAAGCTCATGGACTACCTGAATTAAAACCCTCAAGTCCAAGAATCCCACCCAGATTCAGAACCCCCATGCTGAGACCACATTCAAGGCCTGCCCTTTCCAGAAAGTAGCTTTTCCCTGCTCTTGGTCACATGGGGCTTTCTCTTCTCTGAGCCACAACTAAATTGAACAATTTCAGGACTCACACCTCAAATCATACCACATTTGTAGATTTTTTTTTCTGCAAATAGACTACAAAGTCCTTGGAGACAGAGACCACCCCCAGTGCTTTCTTTGTTTCTCCACACCCACATGCTGCAAAGATGCTATGAGAGTCCAACTTTCCTGGTTCAGGCACCTAATCAATGATAGAGGCATCTGGACCTCAGGGACCCTTCCAGCAATTTCTTTGCCAAGACATTCCTCATTAAGTCCTCAGCTTCAGAATTGAGCTTAAACTAAAAGAAATGCAACTCAGTCATCTACCCCTTAAAAAATTGTCAGGAACTTATACCACAGTTACACTCACACATTGCAAATTGAAATGTACACAGGGGGCAATGATTACTACATTAGTTGTTCTAAGAAGAGACTGGAAACCACCTAAATGTTCATCAGTAAGGAACTGGTTCAATACATTATGATGCATTCATGCCATGTTATTGCTAAAAAGAATGATTCACCTCTCTTTTGCTATGGAACATACTCAAGGAGTATTATTAAATGAACAGAGGGAGATTCAGAACAGTCCATAGAGAAGTTACCATGTGTAGGGGGTCAAGGAAGGGAAGAAGGCTGACTTTCTATTGGACATCCTTTTGTCCCTTTTGAATTCATTCAAAATGAATTCATTCCTTGTATACTCTTGCCTCTTTAAACGTAAGTTGAAAACAAAATTTTTTATGACTCTGATAATTATTATTTTGATGTACAGTAGAGAAAAAGCACATCTGTTTTAATAAGAGGGCTAGAAGATACTGAAAGCATCTACCAAGCTAATAGGGAATCTTACATGATTAGATCTAACTGGTAACATCTTCAGAAAGAGCATGAAAACTATGATAGGTAGGTTTTGTTCTTTGTATTGTTGGTTGGTAAAAGAGGAGGTGGATGGTTTATTGAACCTGTATCTAGTGATAACATCTTATTCTGGATGCTAATTTTTTTTTTTTTTTTTTGAGTTGGAGTCTCACTCTGTCACCCAGACTGGAGTGCAGTGGCCGCTCCCGGCCACCACAGCCGCGACCTGCTGGGCTCCGGCGATCCTTCCACCTCAGCCTTCCAAATAGCTGTAACTACAGGCGTGCGCTACCACGCCCGGCTAATTTTTTGATTTATTGTAGAGATGAGGTCTCGCCAAGTTGCCCAGGCAGGTCTCGAACCCACGGGCTCAGACAATCCGCTCACCTCAGCCTCCCAAGGCGCGGGATTACAGGCTGAGCTACTGAGCCCGGTTTAGATGCTGATTTTTAATCTTAATGGTAGTTTGTAACATTTATTTATAATTAACTAATATTCTCTCAAATAATTTTTTTTTTTGGTTGGTAAGAGAAGGAACGGTATAAGGATATTCAGATGTGGAAGCTTTTATTACATTTTTAAAGTCTTTAGTAACCGCATTTGAGAGCTTTATAGAGTAACTTACTCCCACTGGAACTCCTACATTATTAGGTTTGTAAACACTAGGGCTGAGCAACTGACAGACAGCTAGATATGACAGCTAGTTAATCTCATTGAAATTACAGTGGCTGCACATACTATTTTAGATTTTATCTGTAAACTGTACATTAAAGCTGGTGTCTTTCGGGGGACAAGGGTTGGCTGCATGGTTTTCATTTTTTTGTTGTTATTGCTTTTTGGTGTGTATTGTGTGTATGGTTTTTTTTAGCTGTCATGTTTTGATTGCACTATAACTTATATACTTTAAAATTTACCCATTGTAGAGCATCTCTTGAGCTCAGAAGTTCAAGATTGCAGTGAGCTATGATCACTGCACCGTGCTCCAGCCTGGGTGACAGAGCAAGACCCTGTCTCTTTAAAAAAAAAAGAAAAATTAAGCCAGTCATGGTGGCTCATGCCTGTAATCTCAGCCCTTTGGGAGGCTAAGTCAGGAGAATTGCTTGAGTCCAGAAGTTTGAGACCAGCCTGGGCACCATAGCGAGACTTCGTCTCTACAAAAAAATCAAAAAAATTAATCAGGTATGGTGGCACAAGCCTGTAGTCCCAGCTCCTCAGGCAGCTGAGGCAGGAAGATTGCCTGAGCCCAGGAGTTCGAGGCTGTGGTGAACTGTGATCATGCCACTGCACGCCAGTCTGGGTGACAGAGTGAGACTCCAACTCGGAAAAAGAAGAAAAAGAGTTTTTAAAAATTCACTTACTGTAAGTATACACTACCGTTATTTTTTAGTAAATGTATACAAATGTGCAGCCATCACCACAATTCAGTTTTAAAACACCTTCCATCATCCAAAAAGTTTCCCCAAACCCATTTTTTGTAAGTCCCAGCCCCCAGCCTCTGCCCTAGACCATCATTGGTCTGCCTTCTATCTCCGAGTTTTGCCTTTTCTAGAAATTTCATATGGATAGAGGCAAATAATGTGCAATCATTTGTCTGGATTCTCTCTGCAGGCATAATGTTCTGAGGCATATGTGTTGGAGCAGCTATCAGTGATGCTGAGCAGTAGCCTATAGTGTAGACGTACACATCTTGTTCATCCTCACACCAGCTGAGGGACGTTGGATTGTTTCCAGTTTGGGGCTATAATGCATTGTGCTGCTGTGAATATTCTCATGTGTGTTTTGCTCTTATTTGGTTTTGGAGGACTCTGCACCAGCTCCTGAGGTGCTCCACGATCCCTGGCAAAAGCATACTTTCATAAAGGTCTTACTATCCCGGCCTCTCGAGTACCACACGCTTGGGTCTGAATTTGTCTTCCTTTCCCTACAGCTTTAGAAATGCAGAGAAGGAGCACGCCTGGGACACAGGTCACATTTCTTCCCACTTAGCTGACAGCAACTTGTTTGCTGATTTGGGCTTACTGAAGATTTGCACGTTCCCTCTCACCTTTTTTATTTGTATGCATGAGGTTAATGCAAAAGAAAAAAAATCAACCGATGCTAATCAACCATGATCAATCTGCTTAGCTTCTCTGACTTTCTTTCTATTCCTTGTCTCTGTTTCTTCAACATTTGTATTTTTTCCAAAGGATTTAGTAAAATGTGTATTCACTATTTTTTAAAAATAGGAGAATCATTGCTTAATGGGTACACAGTTACAGTTTTGCCAGATGGAAAGAGTTCTGTAGATGGATGGTGGTGATGGTTGTACACCATCTGAATGTACTTGATGCCGCTAAACAACACCCTTAAAAATGGTTAAGATGGTAAATTTTATGTTATATGTTTTGCCACAATTACAATTAATTGTTTAAAGAATCAAACATAAGGAGCCAATTATTTAGGGTAAGAATGGGAAGTAGTTTTTTACCTGATCTTTCTCCTAAACAGCTTCATGACTAACCATCCTTGCAAACTTTTTCACACACACTTGTACACAATTTTTTAACCGGTTTTCCCTTTGTAAATGGAATCATTTGTTTGCTCTGTAACTTGCTTCTTTTTACTATACACCATGTCGTGACTATCTTTCGTGTCCATGTATATGAGTCTGATTCTTTAATCACTGCAAAATAATCAAAGGAAAGACTAAACCATGGTTTATCAGGACCCAAATGTGATGAGCATTCTTATAAAAGTGTCTTGGATGCATGCTTGCATTTTTTAGAGTAGTAACCCTAGATGTGCTCATCAAAGGGCAAAAAAAATACCACCAAATTACCTTCCTACTAACCACAACTGGAAATTGTTGATTGTCCGATGTTTTCACCACTGTTAAACATTATCAACACTTATAATTTAGGCAAATCTGATTTTTTTTAATGGAAATGATGTCATCTTGTCTTAGATTGAATTCTCTGATAAGCAGTGAGTTTGAGCATCATTTCCAAAGTTTACATGGCCATTATGATATCTGTGAACTGACTGTATATATTTGCCCTAAATTCTATTGAATTATTTATATTTTTCATATTGATTTGTAGGAGCACTTTGTTTATAAGGAGGGACCACATAAAAATGAAATTATTTTTTGGAGGGCAGACCCCTGCTAGTACAGGCTTCCCCCACTAGGTAACCCATCAGCATCAGTGTACCAGCTAGCATTGTTGTGAGAGGCTAAGTTTGGCTTCAGTGAATTTTTTTTGGAGATTCTTTCAACGTGTCTGCCCATTTCATTATGGGTGATTTATGAGCTCAACTGCCTACATCATGCTAAGTATTCAGCAGTTTTTTACCGAAAACAGCATAACCCTCCTGCCCCACCCTCTCTAGTCACCCAGTCTCACCCCAAGCACTTTGTTTTTTGTTTGTTTGTTTCCCTGGATGAGAACAGTCCTCAAAAGGAAACATTTTGCTGATGTGGAAGAGGTGAAACAAAAAATGACAGAAGCACTAAATAGCATCAAAATTGATGAGTTCAAAAACTGTTTTGAGCTGTGGAAAAAGTATCTCAATAAGTGTTTTACATCAAATGGAGAGTATTTTGAAGGTGACCGAAGTTTAAACATGTAACAATAAATACACAATTTTTATAAATAAATTCCAGGGTTGTGTTTTTTTTTTTTTTTTTTTTTTTGGTCTCCCTTGCTTGATGGTTATTATCTCCTTTATTTATTGCAAATATTTTTTCAATTATTCAAATATTCTTTTAATTTGTATCTTGCCTTATAAGTTTATAACCTTTTTAGGGTATTTTTTGCTATTAAAAATGTTTAAAGATCACAAAACGTGTTTTCTCAAGGTTCCTAATAATAGTTTGGGGTTTTGTTTAGACTTTTTATAATAGCTTTTTGAAATATAATTCACATGATACACATTCACCTGTTTAATATTTAATGATTTTTAATATACTCACAGAGTTGTGCAGCCATCACCACTATCTAATTTCATAACATTTTCATCACCCCGATAAGAAACTCCATACCCATTAGCAGTCACATCCCAATTCCCTCCAGCACTCCTAGCTTTGGGCTGCCTTCAGTCTACTTTCTGTCTCTGTGAATGTGTCTACTCTGGACAGACATTTCCTCTAAGTGTGACTAAACCACTGGTGGTACTTTATGACTAGTCTCTTCCACTTATAATATTTTCAAAGTGTATCCCTATCATAGCCTATATCAGTATTCCATGTCATTTTATTGCCAACTAATATTTCATTGTGTGTATATACCACATCTATTCATTCTTCAATCAGTGAACATTTGGATTCTTCCACTTTGGGGCTATTAGGAATAATGCTGCTCTGAACATTCATATATATGTTTGGGGTTTTTTCTTTGACTTTTTCATAATGGTAAAATACTATAAAATTCATCATGTTAACTATTTTTAGGTATGCAATTGAGTAGCGTTAAGTATATTTGCAATGCTGTGCAATTATTACCACTCTCTATTTTCAAAACTTTCTCTTCATCTCGAAAAGAAACTCTGTACCCATTACACAATAACAATAATTTCCTCCTCTCCTCTACCCTTATAATCTCTACTTTACTTTCTGTCTCTATGAATCTGCCTATTCTAGGTTGTTCAAATTTTCTTCTTCTTAAGGCTGAATAATATTCCACTGTATGTGTATACCACCTTTCGTTTATCCATTCACTTGTTGTTGAGTATTTTGGTTGTTTCTGGCTTTTGGCTATTGTGAATCATGTTCACAACATTGTGAACATTGGTGTACAAGTATCTTTTTGAGTCCCTGCTTTTCATTTCTTTGGGTGTATATCCAGGAGTGGAATTGTTGGATCATATTATATGTTTAACTTATTTTTTTTCTTTTTTTTTTTTTTGAGTTGGAGTCTCACTCTGTCGCCCAGACTGGAGTGCAGTGGCCGCTTCCGGCCACCGCAGCCTCGACCTGCTGGGCTCTGGC
>CAUYQG010054639.1:0-40958 GCA_963574415.1 Tarsius wallacei | reverse complement strand
ATCATTAAGGTGATTGGGTGGTGGTCTGCTTCCACGTCATCACAAAGGGGCAGGCAAGCGCAGGTACTGATGATGTCAGATGAACAGCAGGCAGATGGATGGGTTAGTCACATGATTGCTGCCATGGTGGAGCTTATCTGTGTCATGTAGGTTAGCCGGGGGGTAGAGGGGTGGGGGGGTGGGGGGGGTGGGGGGGGAGTAACCCCTGCAAGAGACTTATTAGACATTTGCAATTCACAAATTCCTTGACCAAAGGTGGGGTGGTCATTTGGGCTGTCCTGATCTTGTATCTGAAGGAGATTTGCCTAGGGGTTTGGGATAGGCTGCTGTTTGTCCTGCAGTAGAATGTCTGAATGCTTGCTAATTGTTACACTGAAGCCAAAAGACTAAGAATAAGCTAAGTTTCTTCTAGGTCTCTATAGGTATCTTTCACAACACACATAGGGCTATTAACAAACATACATCCCACTTTGAGGATGAAGGTGGCTGTAAGGTTTATTTATTTATTTATTTATTTATTTGAGTTGGAGTCCCCCTTGATCGCCCAGACTGGAGTGCAGTGGCCGCTCCCGGCCACCGCAGCCTTGACAGGTTTATTTTAGAGAAACATGGAAAATTCTTCTAGAGCCCTCTCTTGCCCTCTATGTTGCCATTCCAAATGCCTCCTTCTCCACGATGTTAGGTGTACTCTCCTTCCAAAACTACTGGTCTAAGCCTAGCGATGTCCTTGTTTCTTCTTTTATGTCTGCTGCAAAGCGGCCATCAGGTCTTTCTCTTGGTTTCTCTAAGTTTCCAATTCACACAGTGCAGTCTTCATGAATAATGCTTGAATTTCTTAACAGGCTCCTGAGCAACTGCTCCTAATCCAGAGTACTTGGCATGATGCTCCTGGAGTCATATTTTATGATCATACTTTACAGCCTTCCATTCCCTCAGGATATATAATATCTCCTTTTCCATATTCCATCTTATGCTAACTCTAACCAAGTGTGACGGACTCTACATTGTCCAGCTGCCTCTCCTTCCCCCTAAGGCCATCCCCAATTATAAATTCTCTGCTGTCCCTAGACTAGACGTTTTTCCAACCCTTGACTGTGTGGGTGTGTGTACACACACACACACACACACACACACACACACACACTCTTTACTACTCCTTTCTCTTAAAATTCTTCCTCAAAAAAAAAAGAAACTAATAATACCAATTGCAAAGGAATGTTATAACAATTAAATTAAATAACATAACACAACACGCAAAATGCTCTGCCTGGCACAGAATAAGCTTTAAAAAGTAAATAACTTATTAATTCATGTTTATCCACACCCTTAAGTTTGGTCCACGTTGACCACTCTTTTGCTTTGGGCAACCTCCTCAGAACATATGAATTGAGGGAGTCCAGAATAAGCCATTGTGGCATAAAAATTATTTTTAGCTGAAGGCATTTAAGTTCCTAAAACCTCTTATCTGCCTATAAACAGAGACTCCCCAAAGAACTCAATTGTCATATATCCCCTCCCTGGGAGCAACTCTAATCTCTTCTTGGAGGGGAGAAGTTGGCACCACACCCAAACAAACACTGTCACAAAATTATCTTATCTCCCATCTCTCCTCCTAAGGGCCCGTTTATCTTTCTAAAAAGTCATTTGTTTTTCTATAAGTGCCTTTTCCTCCCTCCAAGAAATCATTTGTTCTCCCAGAAGCAGCCCTACCCCTTCCTATACCCTACCAAGATGGCGTACAAGCCCCCAATTCTAACGATGTCCTTAAGTCACATTTCTTTGTGAATTCCCATATACATTTGTAATTAAATCTGATTTTTTTCTCTTGTTAATCTGTCTTTTGTCAGTTTAATTTGCAGGCCTCCAATCACTAAATTTAAGAGGGTAGAGAAAAAGCTTTTTCTTCCTTATGGTATCATTTATATCATATAATCTTATACTTGCTACATTAGGTTTGCCTGTTTGTTTACGATAGCTGTACTTTTTCTCCTCAAGTAGACTGTAAACTGCTTTATATCAAGGGCCAAATTTGTGTCTGTGTGTGCGCAGGTACGTGTATACTTTATGGTGTCTATTATAGTGGTGTGGACTACAGCATTAAATGAGTATCTGTTACAACTTGGCATATAAAAGAAGCAATATTTTTGAATACATGAGTAAAAGAATATGGGAGATCTTGAGATTGGTCATGTGACAGTTATTCTTTAGGGTGCAAACCTGCCTACTAGGGTTTCTTTATAATCATTTGCTCCTTTTCCACCTTTGGCTCTCGATTCCTTCCTATCCTCCAATCTCCTCATCTAGTCAATCAATATGTTTTGTCAGTTCCACTTAGCTCATTAATTTTTATTTATTTATTTTTTAGAGACAGAGTTTTACTCTGTCACCCAGGCTGGAGTGTCGTGATGTGATCATAACTCACTGCAGCCTCGAACCCCTACAAGCAAGCCATCCTCTTACTTCAGCCTTCCATGTAGCTGGGACTACAGGCACACACCACCAAACTTGCGAATTATTTTATTTTATTTTTGTAAAGACTGGATCTTGCCCAGGTTGATCTTGAACTCCTGGCTTTAAGCTATTCTTCCACCTTGGCCTCTCAAAGTGCGGGGATTAAAGCATCAGCCACTGCGTGGGCCATCCTCATCATTATTGATCCTATTTTTCTATTGGTCCAGGCCATCTTATTTCTTTCAAACAGATTCATACTCTTCAGGGCAGCCTAGATGGGTCTTTCTAGAGTACAATGATGATTAGGCCACACTCTTGCTTAAAATCTTTTATTACTTTTAAAATCCTTTATTGCCATATAAAATCCAAATCTCTCAACATGGCTGTCTGTCTTAGTTTGGGTTCTCCAGAGGACACAGTCTGAAACATGGATTTGGGTGGAAGTGGTTTATTTAGGAGGTGATCCCACAGGGCAGAGTGAAGGAACCAAGAGAGTGAAGTTGAAAGAAAGAAAGAAAGAAAGAAAGAAAGAAAGAAAAGTCAGCACAGGGTTTGTTATTGAGCTGGTTCCTGTAGTGGATAACTAGGCTCAACTTTCTGGATCATCTGAGGATCTGTGTAGTATCCTTCTCAGAACTGACCCCCAAGGATGAGATTGGGCATATATCTACCAACTCCATTTCCATTGGTTGGAGAACTATTCCTGGAGCTGAACTGTCTGCTCCCTGCAAACTTCAGGCTGCTTCTGTGCATGGACTGAGCAGCTTTCCACAGCCTCAGGGAAAGCCTTGAGGTGGGCACTTAGGCAGGGTGGGCAACACACACTTACTCAAGTCATACTGACATTCCTGGACTCCCCCAGGTATATCATGAGTTTGCTTGCTTTTGCTCATGCATACATCTGATTTCTCTGCCTGAAATGCTTTTTCCTCAATAATCTCTGCTTTCTTTTAAGTTTTAGGGCAGATATTGCCTCCTCCAGGAAATCTTCCTTGCCTGGTACTCCCACCCCCTACGATGTGCCCATAAGAAGAAGTTAGTTCACTCCTCTTTGGTGTTCCTCAGACAAATTTTATTTGTCATTCTAAATATGGATTAGAATTGTAATTATGGTCTACTTGTAGACTAAAAGTTACGTGAGGTCAGGAGCTATGTCTTTTCCATCATTATTTTTATAGGTAAAGGCTCTAGGAATGGGGGATTCTTATGTTTCTCATGCTTGATTCAAAATTATCTATCTAAATGTGTCCAGGCAACATCTTTGTTATAACTTGCCATTCCTCCTTAAGGAATCATCATCATCATTAGGAAATCTTGAGTCATGTTGAAACTGCCCGTAGACCTTGTTAATTCAATCTTGGGGGTGGGCGGAGGAAGGTTAGGTGAACTTGAATCATGTCCCTGTTAATTCAGCCTCAGGAGTGGGTGAGGGACTATGGAATATGAATTCTAAGTAAGTTGTACTGCCTTTGAGTGAGTTTTTGGTAATGATGTTGCAGAATAAACTCCCCTTTCTTCCAGCTTCTGCCTCTCCTCTTCCATTGACCGTGAGGGAAGCAGCTGGACTAGCTTATCCAGGAACATTATGTCCACAGATCTTAAGATATCTGCAGATGTTTGTTCAATACATATTTATGGAGTGAAGAATAGATGAACCGGGTTATAGTTGTGCCCTGAATGTCTTCTAATATATTAATATTCTAGTTTATCAAAGCCCAATCCAAACTGGCTGACATTGCTTGGATGTTTGTCCCCTTCGAATCTCACATTTAAATGTAGTCCCTGTTATTGGCGGTGGGGTCTAGTGGAAGGTTTCATGGGGTGGGTCTCTCATGAATGGCTTGGTGCTGTTCTTGTAGTAATGAGTGAGTTCTTGCTCTACTAGTTCATGCTGAATAGAGCAGGTTGTTTAAAACAGCCTGGCACCTACTTCTCTCTTGCTTCCACTCTTGCCATGGAACATGCTGTCCCATCCTTTTGCCACGAGTAAAAGCTTCCTGAGGCCTCACTGGAAGTTGAGCTGATGCTGGTGTCAGGCAGAAATGTGAGCAAAATAAATCTCTTTTCTTTATAGATTATTCAGCCTCAGGTATTCCTTTATAGCAACACAAAATGGACTAATACACTAGTTGAAGCTTTTCAGTAGCTTACTTAACAGAAAAACCCAGGGTCAAATCCAGTTTTAGGTACAGCTTAGTGAGGACTCAAATGTTGTCCTTAGGATAAGCTCCTTTTCAGGAGAAGTAAAGGAGAGGTGGACAGGGTGAAGCAACATCTTAGGGTTGGTTCTTTAGAAGCAGAAATGTAGACAGGAATCTCTAACAAGTGATTTACTGGAGGAACACTCTCTCTAGTGGAAGGGCACGAGGAAAACAGGATAGAGCAGCAGAAAGCTAAGTAAGGATGTGGTCTCTGTAGAAGACCAGCTTCAGTGTGATCCCATGGGGAGCTCTGGGGGTTGAATTGTGCTGACACACCTTAAAGCAAGGGGAATGGCTTTTTGTACTCCAATGTCACTTAGCCATTGTTTGTGGGCTGCCTCCCAAGGGGTGAGAGGTATGTATGTGAAATTCTGTCTAGGTGCCCTATTTGTTTGAGGGCAAGTCTCCTCATTAGGGGAGCTCAGAACTGTTAGCAGCCAGAGGAGGGGGACAGTGGCCTGGTAAAAAGGGGTCTAAGCCCAGTAAAGGGAAGGTAGAGATACAGTTGCCCTGGAACTATAAGGACGAAGTCTAAAGGAAGGTGAATCTACAAGGGAAACTCTTGGTGCTAGTACCCAAAGGAGGGGAGGTTGATGGCAAATGGCAAAAAAGCAACCTGTATACTACTTCCTGGGAGCACTGGTCTTCGTTGTGTGTTAGAGATGGCTTGGAGCTTCATCCTTCTGGTCCCTAGTACTGCATGACCCTGAAAGGACACATTGATTGTTTTAACCTGTGCTGACTAACAAAAGGTTTGGGATCTATAGTTTGGCTCTGATAGTTCCCTGTGTTGTCATTTTATCTGGTTAACTTCTTGAATGGCTGAACATTTAATTAGAGTAGATAGGATAAAAAAATGGAAGCACTGTGAAGAGACAATGAGATAGGAGGGAGACAGGAACACAGTTTCTGGTAAAAAATGTTTCCCATTCTCAGTGTTTTCGGTTTTTGGGTAGGGAGAGAGAAAAATTTATTCCAAAATTGTAAAGTCTTGGGCCTTGTTGAGCTTCCTACTATCAGCTGGAAGGATCTGGGAAGAAATCTTCTAAAACCTACCAGAACACTCTTGAGAAGAAATGTGAGTCAGGGGACTCACTCTGTCACTCAGGCTGGAGCGCAGTGGCACATCACAGCTCACTGCAGCCTCGACCTCCTGGGCTTAAGTGATCCTTTCACCTCAACCTTCTGAGTAGCTGGGACTATGAGGCACATACAGCCTTGCTCGGCTAGTTTTTAATTTTTTATAGAGATAAGGTTTCACGTTGTTGCCTAGGCTGATCTTGAACTCATGACTTCAAGCGATCCTCCCTCCTTGGTTTCCCAAAATGCTAGGATTACAGGAATGAGCCACCATGTCCAACAATCTCTGAGGTAAGAGGATTGCTTGAGCCCAAGAGTTCCAGACTGCAGTGAGTAGAGGTCTTACTGTCGCCCAAGTTGGAGTGCAGTAGTATAATCACAGCTCACTGCAGCCTCAACCTCCTGGGCTCAGGTGATCCTTCCACCTCAGCCTCCTGAGTAGCTGGGACTATAGGCACACACCAAGATGCCTGGCAATTTTTTAATTTTTGGTAGAGGTGTGGCCTAGGCTGCTCTTGAACTTCTGGGCTCAAGCAATCCTCCTGCCCTGGCCTCCCAGAGTGCTGGGATTATAGGTGTGAACCACTATGCCCTGCTGAAGTTTCTTTTTATCCAGGAGCCATGAGAAGTTTCTAACCTCCGACCTACCTAAAATAGGAAGAAGGCTGGCTACCTGGTCTTTTCCATCCTGCGACTTCTTTTAATGAGCTCTAGGTAGTAGGCCTTAACATATCTGGCAGATCGAAGATTCACACATCGTCTGAATAATTTTCTTTCACAGTCTCTTATTTCCTTCAAGCATTGCAGTAAGTTTAAGCAGCTATGCATTTTAGTGGTTGCTCTATTCAGATTTCCATTTGAACATATGTTTGTTACAGTTTCCGAACTTGAGTTAATGTCTTAAGGGGACAACTACGTGAAAATTTCTTA
The DNA here is from genome assembly GCA_963574415.1 of Tarsius wallacei. Taxonomy (NCBI): domain Eukaryota; kingdom Metazoa; phylum Chordata; class Mammalia; order Primates; family Tarsiidae; genus Tarsius; species Tarsius wallacei. Next base: position 34,296 of record CAUYQG010054639.1, on the reverse strand, counting down.
ATTGAGGTTCTGTTTGAGTTTGATTATAAAGGATGATTAATATAACCATTTATTAATCTAAGTAAGTCCCTCTGCCGTGGAAACATCTGTCATGCGAAAAAATAAAGCTATAGATTTTCTTGGCAACTATTGTATACAGTTGCTGTACAATGAGGAAATTTAATCTTACCCACCGTTGCAAATGCTCATGCTCCCTTGATCTGCAACCTGATGGGATCTATTAGAATATTCTGATCCTGTGGTGGTATGCTCCTCCACACCACCCTGAAGTTTTTGTCACTCTTTAAATAGTAATTTAAAGCTCCTTTACATGCTGTAGGTGCAATTGTTGAAAGAGTCCTGGAATTAGTCCCAGTGGGTGGTATTATGAGCATAAATGAGCGATGTATCAAATACAATCACTACTGGTGACCAAGACTGCTGCCTGTGACTGTGCATGTCTCTCTCATTTGCTAGGGCATGATATAATACTGGGTTTCTCAAAGTTCACTGAATGGCTCTCTTTTGGTTTTTGCCATGTTGATGTATTTTCTGCACTTTTTTTTCAAATTGTAGGCAGGGTCATGCTATGTTGTACAGGCTGAAGTGCAACGGGTTTTCACAGGTGTGATCATAGTGCACTACAGCCTCCGACTCCTGGTCTCAAGCGATCCTCACACCTCAGCCTTCTGAGTAGCTGGGACTACAGTTGTGCATTACCATGCTCAGTGTCTGCACAATTTTCTTTCTTTTTTTTTTTTTTTTTGAGTTGGAGTCTCACTCTGTCGCCCAAACTGGAGTGCAGTGGCCGCTCCCGGCCACCGCAGCCTCGACCTGCTGGGCTCCGGCGTTCCTTCCGCCTCAGCTTTCCAAGTAGCTGGAGCCACAGGCGCGCGCTACCACGCCCAGCTAATTTTTTTTTTTTTGATTTATTGTAGAGATGAGGTCTCGCTTGCCCAGGCGGGTCTCGAACCCGCGGGCTCAGGCAATCCACTCACCTCAGCCTCCCAAATGAGCGGGATTACAGGCTGAGCCACCGAGCCCGGCTCACAATTTTCAATTTAAAAGGTTCCCCTACATTAATGCATATTATAAAGCTTAATGAATGCCAATTCCTATCCTTGCACTTTCTGTTTACTCGGCAGTATCAGGACATAGTTATCATTGCCTGACACCTTCTGGTGAGAAGAAGAAGATACCAGAAGAAAACTTAATGAATGGATGTCAGCAGCGCGGAAGGAAATCCTGCAGAAGGTGGGGAATGCCTGGCGGAGGAATGCAGCTTCATCAATGGTATTACTGGCATTGGTAAGGGTATCACGTGGGATACACGGGTACTACTGACTTCAAGCTTAAAAGTGGTTAAAAAAACAAACACCGATTGCAAAGAAACTTAAGAAATATTTTAGCCAATTAAATTTGCATGTATTCCTTTTTATGTATGCCGAACTGCAACATATTTTAAAATTCTATGTCTAAAGAAGCCTAAAAGAGTTCTTTCAGGAAGAATAAAATAGAAATATTAAATGATAAGAAAATATTGGGTCATGGCAGTGTTCTTTTTTTCTTAGCAGCACATAAAATTACAATTAAAAGTGTCTTAAATTTGATGAAATACTGCATTGCTTTTCTAATAAACTTAAAAATTAAAGCAAAACAGTTTACCCAAGTGCAACCTAAAAGCCTCTTAGCTACCTCTAGTAGTATGAGTGTTGTGTTTGGGATAACAATAGTATAGTCATTAAGCGGAGTTTATTGTGGGTTGGAATCAGGCCTTATTTACTTACTAGTAGTGTGACTTGGGCAAGTTACTTCCTTGTCAAGTCCTAGTTTCTTTATCTTTAAATGGATATCATGAGTGGATACCCTCAGGAGCAGATCCTAAGACAAAAATTTTAGGCCAGGCCTGGTGGCTCATGCCTATAATGCAAACAGTTTGGGAGGCCAAGGCGGGAGGATTGCTTAAGCCTAGGAGTTTGAGACCAGCCTGGGCAATATAGTGAGACCTCGTCTCTGCAAAAAAATTAGCCAGGCATGATGGTATGTACCTGTAGTCCCAGCTACTTAGGAGGCTAAGGCAGAAGAATTGTCTGAGCCCAGGAGATCAAGGCTGTGGTGAGCCATGATCTGGCCACTGAACCCCAGCCTGGTGGCAGATTGAGACCCCAACTAAAAAAAAATTGTGTAAATAGTATTTGGGAACCCAGGAAGCAAAGTGCCCTAGTCTATTTGGACAGCTATAACAAAATACCATAAACTAGATTACTTTATAAACAACAGAGATTTATTTCTCACAATTCTGGAGACTGGGAAGTCCAAGATCAAGGCACCAGGAACTGATGAGGGCCCACTTTTTGGTTCAGAGATGGTATCTTCTTTCAGCGTCCTCACAGTGTACAAGGGGCTAGCTAACTCTCTGGGGCCTCATTTTTAAGGGTACTAATCCCATTAATAAAGGCTCTGGCCTCATGAGCTAATCACTTCCTAAAGTCCCAGGCTCCTTATACCATTACCTAAGGGGTTAGGATTTTGACATATGGATTTTGAGAGAACACAGACATTAAGATCATATAACAAAGATAATGGAAAAATGAGACAAGGAGTAAAAGGAGTTATGTTCATGAACAGGTCATCACTGTGGACAACTGGGGTTTCATCCTACCAGGACCTATGATCCAGGCATGTGTAGCGCTTACCTCAGTGTTAAGCTATTCAAATGGCGAGGAAACAGGGGTATTTATCTATCAAATACTGTTCTGCACTGATTGAGCTCTGCAGCTGCAGGGGAGCGGGTGGGGGGAGGTGAGTGGGTAATTCCATAGCACTTCTGGCCTGCCCAGCACCTGCAGCTAGACAAAGGCCCGAGGAAGAGGCCAGTTGGTGACATGGGATGAGGGTGCTGACATGTACAGGAATGGAGAGTGCTAAGAGAATGTATATATGGTATCTACACCATTTCCTCCAAAGGGAATAAAAACACCACCTCCCAGCACTGTTGTGCGTATTAAATGTGATCAGACATGAACACTTGCATATAGTAAAACTTAACAATATTGGTTAAGTTATTATTAGATGGTTTCCATAATGTTGACTGTCTCACCAATCTGTGGGGTTGTGATTTAATATTCTGCAGCAACCTCACACTATGTGAGGTTTTGCTTTTTTATGTCCTTGGGTTGTTCTTTCTCTACTTCTTGGTTAGGGCGTCTTTGCTCCAACTGACCAGTTGGCAAAATTTTAAGAAATATGTTCATTTCTCTGTATTTGAATGGGATACTTCTGCCCTTGCCATAGTAGAGTATTTAAAGGATTTTTTTCTTAAAAAAATTTTTATGGCTGTGGGGTGCAAGTGAGGATCTACTACATAAGTATGCTGCATGCAGGTGAAGTCTCGGCTTCTAGCAGGCCCTCAATTCCCAATAGTGGACCAAGCACCCATTGTATTGCAGTGTGTCTCCCTCCCTCTTTCCTTCCCTCCCTCCCTTAACAGTGCCCTGTGACTGACAATCCCATCCTTGTGCTAATGTGACTAGTGTTCAGGGCCTATGTATGAATGAGAACTGGATTTAAAAAAATGTGGTACATATACATGATGGAATGTTATGTATATGTATGGAATGTTATGCAATCACAAAGAAGAACAAATTCATGGCCCTAACAAAACTTGGATGCTGTTGGAGACCATCATACGAAGTGAGCTATCACAGAGACAAAGAACTGAATTTTTCTCTTTCTTGGTATTTGTTCATTTGGTGCCACTCCTGACAACCACCATGTATTCAAATTGTTTTAAAAGTATTTTATATTTTCATCAATTACATTAGAATGACATACTCATATAAGGTTCAATTTTAATTCTACCACTGAGAAATTACTGCTAACCTATGGCTTTTGGTATTTTTATATCTGTGTCCTACTCCGTACTGACAGTTTCTTTTCCCCCTTCTAACTGCACACAGATTTTTGGGAATATAAGCATCCCCTTCCCCACCACAACTAAGTGTAATAGCTTCATGATTTGTGTTATGGTCTGAATGCTTGTGTCCCCTCAAAATTTATACATTGGAACCTAGTCCTCAATGTGATAGAGTTAGAAGGTGGGACCTTTGGGAGGTGATTAGATCATGAAGACTCCACACTCATGAATGGGATTAGTGTCCTTAAAAAGAGACCCCTGAGAACTAGCTAGCATCTTCCACCATGTAGGGATACAGTGAGAAGGAGCCATTCAGAAAGTGAGCCCACACCAGACACTGAATCTGCTGGCACCTTGATCTTGGACTACCCAGATGCTAGAACTGTAAAAAATAAGACTTATTTGTAAGTCACATAGTTTGTAGCATTTTTGTTATAGCAGCCAGAATAGACTAAAATAGTTTGATAGGACTGACCTATCCCACTTCCAGGAATAGGTTTTAAATAACCCAAGTCTTTCAGAACATTTCACCTCCCTGACAGAATATTTGGTTCGGTTATGGGAATCAAGTTAGATCTAACTAATCAGGGCATTACATTCCTCTGGTTTGGAAGTAGTCATAACATCTACAATGGTCCAAACATACTTAAAGGAGGGCTTGACTTTGTCTGGTAACTGAAGAAGAGACACTATCCCCCTTCTGCTGGACCAGAATGAGAAAACCTGTAGCTTGGATGCTGATAGCATCTTTCCATCATATAAATTTGTGAGGCCTGAACCTTAGCTATCATGTGTGGAAGAGAAGAGAGACATCAAGAAAGCATGATTTGGGTCTGTTCTAAGATGTAGGCAACTATAGAGAATTTTGAAGCGGGGGTGAGACAATTCAGGTGCCTCTTCATATGCTTTATTCTATAACCAGAGAGGTGCTAAAGATGTTTCCTTGAGGTTCCTTGTGAAGATCTGTGTTCATAAAGGTGTATATACAAATAATCATTTTTTTCATAGACTGGGAGAAGGTCAATAGTGAGTGTCAACCTACTCACCTTTTGGGAAGGTGTATGCTCTTAACAAATATTATTCTAAGATACCTTCCATCTCGTCTCTGCTGCAGGAAGGATGCATCAGAATGTTTGCATTTCTCAGGTGACAAGAAAGTGAAAGAAGAGTCCTGATATTATTTTCCTATGAGAAATTCTTTTTTTTTTTTTTTAACATTTCATTTATTTATTTATTTGAGACAGACTCTCACTGTCACCCAGGCTGGGTTGCAATGGCATGATAATGGCTCACTGCAGCCTCAAACTCCTGAGCTCAAGTGATTTCTCCTACCTCGATATCCTTAATAACTAGGACTATATGTGCATGCCACTGTGTCCATCTAATTAAAAAAGAAATTTGACTGGGCTTGGTGGCTCAGCCTGTAATCCCAACACTTTGGGAGGCTGAGGCAAGTGGATAGCCTGAGCCTGTGGGTTCAAGATCAGCCTGGGCAATACAGCAAGATCTTGTCTCCACAATAAACAAAAAAACAAAACAAAACAAAAAAAAGGTTGGCGTGGTGGCACACACCTGTAGTCTGAGCTACTTGGGAGGCTGAGGCAGGAGGGTCTCCTGAGCCCAGGGGGTCAAGGCTGAGGTGAATCATGATCAGGCCACTGTACTCTAGCCTGGATGACAGAGCAAGATCCTGGTTCAAAAAAAAAAAAAGAAAAAAAAAAAGAAAAATAAATAATACTTAAATGAATTGATACAGAACTCTTATCCCTATATCCAGACCCTAAACTTTGGTCTGTGTTTTTATCCTTCCCACAATGAGGAGAGTAACTGTCTTTCCTTGGGGCTTCCCAGGGTGGGAGCATCTCCAGAGAAGCTTCCTCAAGTCTTTCACACCTTACCAGCACCTGGAAGATACATTCTCCAAATAGCTAAGCCAAAGAGGTCTTTCCCGGGAACCAGGACTTCAGCCTCTACTCAGCTTTATGAAAGCCCTGCTCTGTTTCCTAGGACTGCTACTTGGTGGTGTCCTTGGCTTGATCCTCCAGGCCTTTTTTTCCAAGAGGTAGGCAGAATGGAGAAGGCAAAACATTGTGAGAAGGGGAGGCTCTTAGTGTCAAGGATACTGCAGAACCTTTATTCTGCACACTTGGACATTACTTCCAGTGTATAAAATGTTCTCAACTGTATTTCCTATAAATAATGTTGAATATTAGAAAGCAAATCAGGCCAGGCATAATGGCTCAACCTGTAATCCCAATGCTTTGGGTGGTTTCAAGGTGGGAGGATTGCATGAGGCCAAGGATTTGAGACTACCCTGAGCAGTATAGTGAGACCCTGCCTCTACAAAAAATAAAAATAAATAAACAAAAAGAAAGCAAATCAGAGTTTCTTATTAAAAAAAGTAAAACACATGCTCATGCATATAATTAATGCATATGCATGAATGCATTTCTAGTAACCCAGGAAATATTAGTAGATTCATTTGGGTAGGGATGGCCATGTTAAGAATTAGTCTGAGGGTTGGGGCTAAAAACAGAAGTGGGGAAGGGAATCTTTTCCAAGTTTTAGGTACTTTATATATGTTCACTAGTATAAGTTACATGTATCAATTTGTAAAATAGGTGTTATTACTCCCATTGTGTTAATGAGTAGACTGAGCCTAGCACCACAGACAATAAACAGCAGAGTCCAGATTCAAACGTAGGCCATGAACACCACACTCTACCTTCCTTTAAACAGTAAAAACTGCCGTGCAATCAAGCTAACAGGAAGTGTTATGCCAGTGAGTTGCACTGAGAAAAATCATGTGCCTACTCTTATTGTGCTTACTCAACTATAGTCTGTAGGCTCTGAGCATGCCTCACCTATTAGAACTTTCACTCCACTAGATCTCAACGGAGGCAAGGCCAGACCTGGCTTCCAGCACATTCTCACTTCATGCCTGTGCTGTTTCTCACATCTGGGTTGGCTCTCTTCCCACCAATTGAACAACAAATATGACCTTTCCCCTGTGTCTTGTCATCTCTTTCCATCTCTGCTTCTGGTTTCGGCAGACTTTAGGCCTGCGACTTTTATCCCTGGCTCAGATGGTGGGAGTCATTACTTGGGTTTTGTTTCAAATGTAGTCCTGAGAAGATACAAGATATTTAGGCAACTGCAGGATAAGTAAGTTGTAAAACAGAAGATAGATAAATTTTCCCAGGCTGGTTGAGGAAGAAAGCAGAAGAGAATCAGAGGGATAAAGGTTTAATGTAGATGCATCCCTAAGAAGCCAGTCCCCAAGAGGCTGAGTCCTGAGGGTGGGCATGTGAATCGAATCCCCATGAGTTTGGAGAACTGGAGAGCAGAGATGGCCTGTGTTCTAGACTTAAGGGTAGAGACTTCAGAAGTGCAAGTCTCCAGAGATCTCTGTACTTCCACTTGAGATGGGGTGATACGACAATGCCCTGCGCCTTGGAGGGGCCCTAAAGCAATCCCTGAAGCTCTGAGTGCAGGGGTAAAGTAGAAGGAATTTTCTCCAGAGAAGTCTTGACAGGAGCCACTGGATCTGAAGGGCCTTAAAGTCAGGGACATGAAGGACACAGCTTTGAACCATGTGGACTGATAGCCAAAGTCCAGATAAGAAAGAATATGTCTAAGCAGATGCCACTTTAGGTGAAGGAGGATAATAAGACCCAATGCAGTTTCTGTGTCTAGGACAATGAGATCCAATGCACTCCTGACCCAGGATCATGAGACCTAATGAACCCTCTGACCCCAGGACAACAAGACCCAATGCACCTCCTGACCCAGGACCAAAGACCCAGTACACCCCCTGACCCCAAAACAATGAAACTCAATGCACCTCCTGATTCAGGACAATGAGACCCAATGTACCTCCTGACCCAGGACAAGACCCAGTGTACCCTCTGACCCCAGGACAATTAGACCCAGTGCACATCCTGACCCAGGACAAAGAGACCCAGTACACCCTCTGACCCTCTCACTGTGTCTTCTCCTCCTCTGAACTCCTGGGAACAGTTCCAATATACCTCCTGACCCAGGACAACCAGACCCAATGCACCTTCTGGCCCCAGGACAATGAGACCCAATGCACCTTCTCACCCAGGACAACGAGACCCAAGACACCTGAATACTGTGATAGATCCTTCTTCCTCATCTTAATGTAGACTTGCTAAGGTGAGGGCATGACCATGAAACCTAATCAACCCTCTGATTCTGCCCCTCAAATGGGACACAAAATACAAATGAAGCGATATTCAGAGATAATTGAAGTAAGCTTTTGAGGTGAAGGGTGGCCACTCCATACCTCAAGATGGTCCAGCTTCCCTTTGATTTTTTTTTTAAGTTGGAAATCACTTATCCAATATGAGAAATCTATTCTTCAGCTTCACAAAGTTTCAAGCAACTTCAAGCCCAGGAAAGGCATGGAACAGTCACTTCTACAAGGAAGTGGTTGAGAGGAGGCAAGACTTAGGGGGAAGTGCCATTGCTGTGTATAGCAGATGGGGTCTGAATACGTAAGAGGCAACTTCACTAGCTTTGCAATCAAGTGGAAATTTGCATGGAGCTATTCCTTCCAGCATCAGCGAAGAAAGTCACTGGTAGGATGTTTAGAGACACAATTTACTAAGATGAATAATGTAGAAGAGTTGGTGGTCAGTTGGGTGTGGTGGTAATCCCAGCACTTTGGCAGGCTAAGGCAGGAGGGCCACTTGAGACCAGGAGTTCAAGACCAGCCTGGACAACACAGCAAGACCCAATCTCTACAAAAAATTTTTTAAAAAAATAAGGTTGGTGGTGAAATACAAACCAGAAACATCACTAAATCAACAAGATAAATAAGACATCAGTTACCATTTTATGATGATTGGTAAAGATAAGAACGATAAGACAGTGGTGGTGAAGAAACTTGGTGGGAATACAACTTGTTCAAATCCTTCTGGAAGGCAGACTGGGATGATGGATCACAACATAAACTGTTTTTCCCTTTGAGTCAATAATTCTAAAAATTTATCCAAAGGGAATAATAGTCAGACAGGAATGAGAATATGTGTGTGGAGGAAGTTGATCTCAGCTTTCTTTAATGTAGTAAAAAATTGGATACTACAAACATATGAATAAAGATTAAAGTGAATAAATTATGGGTCATCCATATACCAAGCAGCAATCTATATGCAAAAGAATTCAGAGATGTTATGTTGACATTGCAATGAGTATACAGATTTATATTTATCAGTATAGTATAGGGCTTAAGATATATTGTTAAGTGATAAAAGCAGCCAAGAAATGTCATATTTGGTATGAATGAATTAAAAATAAGCATGGATCAAAGTCTGGAGGTCATCACACCAAAATATTAAAGGTAGATGTTTGGGGGCAATGGTGATATCAGACGAGTAAAGCTGATTTTTACTTTTTTTCTTTACTTTAATGGATTATCTGAAAATTATTTTTAGTGAGAACATGAACTATATTTACATATTCAAGCATTGAATCTTTGAAGATCAGGCACTCTCCAAAGTTCTTCCCTCACTGCCAGACCCAGCTTTTCCCCTACCCTCACTGTATCTTCTCCTCTGAACTCCTGGGGGCAAGTAATCGAAGATTTGCCCAAGATAGGAGTTCAACAAAGCTTTACCATTAAAGATACTGTTGGTGATGAATCTGTCTTGTGTTGTTTCTCCAACAGCTTTGTGAATTCAACCTGATTCTAAATTTTTTTTGATGTGGCCTTACTTATAAACACTCTGACAACCCCAAAGCCGATCAATAACCCTTTGTGGATTGATCTGGGTGTAGACAGGTTGTTGAGGGGAAAACGCCATCTTGAATTTAAACATTTCTCAAATGGTGTTTGAGCAGTCATAGGGGCCAGTCCAAGCACTGGTCATGATCAGAACTGCAGAGTAGCAATGATAAAATAAAGGAGGAGTGTGCCAACAAGAGCTGTATCCCGGGGGGTCCTTCTCTTCCCTCCTTCCCAGTAGTAGATAGGGAAGCTACTATGGCAGGGCTTGGAAGAAACTGTTCCTATGGAATGTTGCATATTTGTCTGGTGCTGCTTGTGGGGTACAAATCTTTCATTCTTGGGTAGGAGGGAGAGCAGGGCCTGTATTACCCTTGAGTATGATTCCAGGACAAAATTTGACAAAATCTAACATCTGAATTACATGCTCCTCCCTAACTCTTGATAAGCAAGCCTTGGGTGTAAGTAAGAGGAAGAAAGAAAAGAAAAGAAAAAAAAAAGGATTAAAAAAAAAGAAAGGGAGAGAAAATAAAGGAAGGAAGAAGGAAGGATCAAAGGAATAAACAATTAAGGGAGGAGAGAAAGTAAGAAAAACATTTGGAAGAGAAATAACCCAGGAACTTTTGCAGATACTACCTCTGATGATAGGTGTACAAAACGTTTGAAGGCCTTGGGCTGTGTTCTCCCGACAGTGCTTTTGGGAGCTTTTTAAAGCCCTTGTAGTCAGAAATACTGGGTAGAGGTCTAGTTCTGTCCTTAACCAAGTCGTGTGACTTTGGACTTGACACAACCTCTCTGGGCTTTCTATCACTGAAAACATCGAATGACCTAGGAGTTTGCAAAGTTTCCTTCCAGTTCCAACATTCCATGTCCTACAAATGATTAAAGCAGATGTTCTAAAGAGGGTTGGGACTTATTTGTGGTCGTCATGTCCCCAATTCACACATCTGTGCAGTTTTCTGCTTGACTTTGTTTCCATCTTTTGCTCAGAACAGTAATGGCTGGAAGATGTTCTCATAGCTTCTCACAGAATAAGGGGCCCTGAACCCACGAGACAGTGATGAGTATAGTTTCCTTTGTTCACTTAAAACTTAGGGTAAGGGGTTGCCTTAAAATTTTCAGTCAAATTATTATTTTTTATTTATTCATTCATTTTTTTGAAAGCAGGATTTATTGAGAGGATAGAAAAGCTCCCACAGTGGGAGGGGACCTGAGGAGGTTGCCCTCAGTCAAATGATAGAAGTGATAAGATCTCAAATCCTTTACTTAATGATGATGAGGTTTGATACTCAATTTCTTATCAAATTCTTGAGAAGTCATAAAAAAAAATTAGTGTGTGACTTTGCTCTTACGAGGCTACAGAAAGGTCAACCTGTGGCTGTAATCTTGCAGGGTCAGGATAAAACAACAACTACAGAAAGCCTCGTTAAAAAGAATGTATTACTGAGGTATATCATGCATACAATAAAGGTTTACTTCACAAATGTAGATTTTTCTCTGCAGCTGCAAATCTATGTCATAAAAGGCAGCCCCTCTGAATAGCCATATTAAAATATGCCAAAGAAGTATATTTTGGGGTGAAATATTCTGGCTTTCTTCACTGATCTCTTGTTAACCTATATAGGGAGGGCCACAAGTACAGTTTAAGACAGAAAGTACATGTTATATGACAGCTTTATACATTGTTACATGCGGCATGCACTGTTACGTGAAACATGCACTGTTACATGCAATAAGTACTGTGCAATTTTACTCGAATGACTTAAACCCACGATAAGAATTGTAAACCTCTTTAACCAGGTGTCACTGGAATTAGGGAATAAATAGTGAATTCAGGGAAATAGACTCCGTTGAAAACAGATGAACCTCGCTCAGAGGTTAACCATCATTGTGTAAGGGGAGTAAATTGTTCCCCAGAATACTTTCTTAGAAGGGTATAGGAACAAAAGGCATGCCACCTCTGAACAATGAGCTAGACAAATGCCTAATTCATTTGACTTACAGGCCACCCCAGAAATGCAAACAAACAACCTGCTATTTAGCATTCTGTCACTAGATGGGGATCTTGAGTCAATCATCACCCACTGGCTTTCTTTATCTCGTGTTTTCTTTATTTGAATCTGTTTTACCAGGGTCTGAATACACACATAATGCAAGTTTACAATTTTGGCATTTCATGTTTTGCTGAACTTTTTGGGGATGGTAATTTTGAGTAAGATGGATGCAGTTTTTAATGTATTAACTTAATTAATTTCTCATCTGGGGTCCCGGGGAGAGGGAAGTGCCCCTGACGTGCAGGCAGCATGCTATTAATCTGGTGTTTATTTCTGGCAGAAGTTACCAGTGTTTATTCACGTTGCCCCCACAGGGTGTGGCTGGTTGTGGAGATTGTCATTATATCTTATAACTGATTAAAAGAGGAAATCCTCATTAGAAATTTCTTTGTGGCCGCCAAGAAGTAAACCCAATTGTTTTATTCCCATAGAATAAGTGGTTGCAAATGGAGCAGCAAAAGCTAATGCTTTTTGCCCTGTTTCATTCTGGAAGAAATTCCAAAGTGATTTTTATATTTAATCACAATGTGACCTTATCGAGAGTTCTAGGAGCATGAGGTAAAAACCTTTGCCTTTCTCTTTTATTTGTCGAGGCAGTCAGCCCATTCAGGACTAAAATCTACAGTTGGCTGAAAACAATGAGGAAGCAGCTTGTCTTGGGTAAGTTCTCAAGCAAACTCAGGAGCTGGACAGTTTTGTGTGTAGCATGCTGACCTTCTACCTAGGGACGGCGTGGATGTTTAGCTTTGGCTGCTATCTGAAATGAGTTTGAGTGTCTCAGCTCATTTCATAAGAAACACAAATAAAGCCCATACAATAAAACATGCAATTTGGGATTATTGCTGGTCTCTGTTCAGAAAGTGCCCAGAATTGCATTTCTGAAAACTAAATTCCTGGTGCTCATAGATACTCTTGTACTTTCAAATGGGTCCGGTTGGAGGGGAAGAAAGGAAGAAAGAGAAGCAAAATAAATTGTGCAGGGTGAAGCGTCAGGTTGGCAGAAATGACCCCAGTTACCCAGAGGGAACGACCTGTAGTCCCCAGGATCCTCCATTTGAACCCGGGCACTTTTAAACTTGCCTGATGTGGAGTCTCAGTCAGAAACTGGCTTTGGTTTCGGCATCTTCAAAACTACATTACAAAGAGTGATATTGACTTCACTTCCTGCTGCCTCTACCTGTCCTTGCCACAGTTCCCGCCCACGGGGCACCCAGGGAGGCCCTGCCCACAGGCCTGTGCAGACTGTGTGCTGTTAAACTGTTTACTGGTGGTCATCTCTCCACCTGTTCAGCTGGGGAAACAGGCTCCGGGGGCTGACAGTGGCTCAAGAAGGGGTTTTGTCACTTGGGTTTACCTCTGAAGCAATTTTCTTAAGTATAGGATGTTCTTCAAGAAATGTCTCAGATTTAAGACTCTGAATGATCAATTTCATCAAGAGGGGACATTTTCACTTTTCGTTCTTTATATTTCTTTATCTGAAGCAAAAACAAACTATGTTCATTAGAGAGAAAAATTCTAGTCTATTTTAAGAGAAAAAAATCTAAAAGTCGTTGTGATCCTGCCACCTAGATATAAACTCTGTTAATGTATTTCTGTATGTCCTTTATTCAAAGGTCTGTGGGTATATATATATGTAAATTTTTTTCAGAAATAGCGGTCATTTTGTACATACTGTTTTATGACTTTTATTTTTATAAAATGAATCATATCTTTCTATATTACCATGCTTTATATATAAACTCACATTCACTTAATGGCCGCCTTGTATTCTATTATAAACAATCCCTCATTATTCAATAGTGGTTTCCACCTTCCCCAATTTTATTAATGATACAAACAAAATCATGATTAACATTCAAGGGAGATTTTTACTGTATATTTTAATTTTCAAATATGAGAAATTTGGAAGCACTTAACTATTGAGATATTCCTTCCAATATGAGACTATATGCCTTTTACAGAAACATGGGGAACGTAAGTCAACATTTATAAAGAATACAAAAGGCTTCTCCCCTACCCCATGTTCAAACACCCTACACATATGTTTGCCTGAGTAGTACATATGCATCTGAATGATCCCAGGTGATACACCATTTCAATGTGATGGAAAATAGTTACTTTAATCCTTAAAGTCTATTCTTATGTGGGGAAATGGAAAAAAAAATGCTGGGAATACAAGATGCATGAAAAAATGTTTTAAAGTCTTTATTGGGCTTGAAATGATGAGAGTTTACATAATTAATCATAAGGGGATGTTTTTAGTCACAGAAATGATCATTAGTACTGCACTAGAGTTAAGTAATCTTTATAGCAATATAAAAATGCCATTTTACCCTTAGATCTCACTGAGATTTTGTCTCTCTTTTATGCTCTTTGGCATGACAACACTTAGTAATTGAATGCTACTTAATAATGAGGGTGGGTAATGAAACCATCTAAGCTAATGTGTCTATGGAAATTTCTGAAACACAAGCCCCAAATATCACCCTAGAACACTGTGTTAGCCCAAAGCTAGGAAAAAGAGAAATTAAGTTGCAATCATTGCAGTGTTTTAAAAATTACCCCCACGTTTAAAATTATTAGCCTTTGTTCTTCTTCATCCTTTTTCTTGTTTTTTAATGATGTTTTAAGATACAAATTCTGTGCTTCAACCTTGGTTCACATTTTCGTCAATTGCTTTGGTGGGTGGTTGTAAATTTTAACAATCCCTCATAAATTAAAATAAAGTTTGCGGGGAGTTTTTTGATAAACAGATGGCTCACATTTGATCTATTTTGACAAAGAGGCAATAATAAAGACATTCAGCAATTCCTATTTGCTCACATGAGAGTGTATGTTGATGGTTAACAGTGTAGCCTCTAGAAACAGTGGGACTGGCGTTGGGGCGCTGCCATATCCTCACTGGGTGATCTTGAAATATGATCTGTTATCCCCCAGAGGGTGTTTCACCTGAAAAATGAGATAAAAGTGTTATGAGAATTAAATAAGAAAATGCAAAGGGCTCACCACTGTGCCCGACACAGAAAAACTCAGTAAATTGCTAACTATTATAAAAAGTTGGCTAACAATAGTTGAATTAAATGATAGAGTGAAATTCCATCTTGTTTCGTCCCTAAAACAAAATGTCTATGGGTGAGGGTATTTGCGGATTTTTTAGCCTATTTGGAAAGAATTAATTGTGCCATCATCTTGCTAAAAGTCCCCCAACAACTTAGTTCAGGGACATTTACATTTATCGAAACAAAAGCATACAACTTTGGTCTAGACATTTTAACTTTTCTCTCATCTGTTCAGAGATGAGACCCTTCAATTGAGACACACGTCTTCTTATCACAAATGTCTTCTCATTATGGTTTTAGCAAATGTAGCTTATTGAAAATAGGAAAATCTGCCTAAAGTATCATTTAATGAAACACCTTTAAATTTAAAAAAGCAAGAATATCTCTTGTGCCTTCAAAATGTAACTTAATTGGCTCCAAACATGAGCAGCTGGATTTTGATCTCAGTCTATATAAAAAAAAAATCTTTGATTTTTGACTATAAGACCTGGTTTAAAATTTAACTGGAAGTAATTGATTTGTAAAATTTCAAAAGCAACTCTTTAATCTTTTAACTAAACTATTAATAAGTTAATAACCTTATTCCATTGAATTTGTTCTTTTATTATATAAGTCTAGATTCCTGGGTAGGTCTTTGTTCATTAAAAATATGCTCTTATTTTTTAAAATGCCATTCTTGCTGTGTAAGAAAAAGGAACTTGTAGCATCTTTTCTTAGTTGTAGTTTTCAGCTAAAATTTATGTCTAAATGAAAATGGAGTGGGGGAGAACAGGAGAGGGTGACCACTAAGAGGATTCATACCTCATACTCACATGGTCTCCGAACTTTAGCAAACTGGTTAAGTGGACTCCAATTTTCTATAATCATTCCTGATAATAAATACAACTGGATAGATCACCAGATCTTTCTTTGTTTATATATATTGAAACAGTATTCTTTTAATGACTGTCACATAGGACAAAAATATAAATCTTGGCTTCTCTATTCAATTTTGTATGATAAATAGTTGATGCGATATCTTTCTGTCTATGCTTACCAAAATTTTCTCATTTACTAAAATATTGACACACTCCCTTTGAAGCTTGGAATGATTGTCTCTTTACTTTAAGAAGGGAGTTTTATGGAAGTTATGTTTGCTCACTACCTCTCAAATGTTAGAAGATCGCTATATTTAAATGCTCTAATGATGTGAAAATATGTGAATTATTGATTTGTCTTCCATTTAAGACCAATAAGTTAACTGAGTAAGTAAAAACAAAAACAGATGTAACCTTAATAATATGTTTGTCAAAGATGTGAATGTATGCATCGGCATGAATGAATTGGAAGAGCTATGTTTGGTAATTCATGAGAACTAGCTCTTTAGTCAGCTTGTAAAAACTAGACATGGGTAACTCTAGCATCAAAACTCTCTTATGAAGCTGGTCAACAGAGCTATTCCTAGGCACGAATTTATGAGGAGGACCCCCCAAACTCCTGAAATTTATTTATAAAAAATTGTGCATTTATTCTTACATGTTTAAACTTCAGTCACCTTCAAAGTATTCTCTGTATGATGTATTACACCTATCCAAATGCTTTTCCACTGCTCAAAACAGTGTTTGAACTTGTCAATTTTGATGCCTTCTAGTGCTTCTGCTGTTTTTTGTTTCACCTCTTACACTTCAGCAAACTTTTCCCTCTGAGGACTTTTTTCATCCAGGGAAACAAAGAAAGTCACTTGGGGGGGAGATTGGATGAATGAGGAGAGTGGGGCATGGGGTCATGCTGTTTTTGGTCAAAAACTGCTGAACACTAAGCACAGTATGGGCAAGTGTGCCTGTAAATCACCCATCATGAAATGGGCAAACATGTTGAAAGAATCTTCCCCCACAAAATTTACCGAAGGTGAACACAGCCTCTCACAGCAACGCTAGCAAGTACACTGATGCCGATGCGTTCCTACAACACCTACCTAGCAGGGGAAGCCTGCACTATGAGGGGCCTGCATTCCAAACAAATAACTCAGTTTTGGGGGGTTCCCCCTCTTATAATTTGATTCTGGCTCTTCAAAAAGAAATTTTTTTTGTACAAAGCTCAAGGCTTTGTATCTCAAGCTTCCTAAGAATTCCTGGTATGTTTAGACAGTGACTTGTGTAAACAAGGGCTGAGAGGATGAGCTATATATTTGCTTGATTGTTTGTGGACGATCTGTCTGACTCTAGTAGAACATAAGATACATGACAGTCAGTCTGTTTTATTCACTGTTGTATCCTTAGTGCCTAGAAGTGACTTTGGCACCTAGTAGGGCCTCAGTAAATATTTGTGGAATGATGACATCGATCAAACAAAAGAAAAGAAAGAATATGTTTAGAGAGGAAGGATGTACAGAATGGAGAAGCAGGGCCAATTTTTAGCCATAGCAGGCAAAGAAATCTCAGTTTTTCCAGTCTTGAAAGCTTGGATGTGGGTGTGAATGATGGGGCTGAAAAGGAACCATGCAGGGAGTGCCACTTTCTTCTAGTTCCCTCTGAAAACACTCCATGGCCTGGGGTGTCTGGCTACTTCCTAGCTTCCATGATTCTCTGTTCTTTTGGGGTCTCTTCCCTCTCCTCGCTGTCCTCTGCTGGTGTCGACGTGTGGCCTAGGATATCTGGGTAATGAGCGGAACAGTGAAACGGTTGAGAATATGGGTGTGGGTTTCAAACACGTCTAGGCATCACTCCAGGACCTGCCACCTTGATGTATCTGATCTTGAGCAAGCTACTTAGTCGAGCTCAGCCTCATTTTCCTCATCTCTTTGTTTGGATTGATAGTAATTATGCCTATCTTGCTGGGTTCCTGAAGGCTTAATGAGAAGATGCCTGATATAAGTACCAACGATAAAGACATTGTGTGGGTGGCTCATCATCACTTTCAATAAGTAAAACTTCATAGAGGGATCATGCATGGTAAGCACTCCTCGTAGGACTGGCTTGTGAGAAGCCTTTGAGACTGTGTTAGTATATATTTCTGTGTCAGTCTTTTTATTGTTCCCAGTGAAGAGAAATAGCATGAGCAGGAGCCAAGGACCAGAAAGACTTACCCTCATAAAGATGTGGCATAACAAGTAGTTCTACATTTAGCAGCATCTCTAGGCCAGTGTTCCCTAGGAGGCTGGTAGCTGTGTTTAACTATCAGCCTTGTGATCTACTTGCAATACCCCTTCTCCAATATGGGCATTACAATTCTTTTGGGGTCCCGGCATGGTGGCTCATGCCTGTAATCCCAACACTCTGGGAAACAGAGGCAGGAGGATCGTTTGAACCCAGGAGTTCAAGACCAGCCTAGGCAACAAAGCGAGCCCTTGGCTCTAAAACAAAACAAAACAAAACAAACAAACAAACAAACAAAAAACTAAAAAATTTAAGTGGGCATGGTGATGCACACTTGTAGTTATAGCTACTTGGGAGGCTGAGGGGGAAGGATCACCCAAACCTGGGAGGGAAAGGCTGCCGTGAGTTGTGATTGTGCTACTGCATTGTCACTACACTGGGTGATAGAGTGGGACTCTGACTCAAAAAAAAACATTCTTTTGGTATATTATCATAGTCATTTTAGTTTTGCTAGTGCAGAAGACGTTTCTTAAAAGATTTCTGTTCTCCTTTCAAGTAGATTTTATTTTTATTTTATTTTTTAAGAGACAGTGCAGTGGCATGATCATAGCTCCAATTTCTGGGCTCAAGCAATCCTCCTGCCTTATTCTCCCGAGTAGTGAGGGCCACAGATGTGTACACCACACACACAGCTAATTTTAAATTTTTATTTTATGGAGTTGGGAGTCTCATTATGTTGTCCAGGCTTGTCTCCACTCCTTGGCCCTAAGCAATCTTCTTGCCTCAGTCTCCCAAAGCACTGGGGTTACAAGTGTGAACTGTTATGCCCAGTCTGAAGGTGATTAAGACTCAAATAGTGTTTGCCACCATGTAACAGGCTTGGGCTTGTTAGGTGCTTAGTAGGTTGTTGATGTCTTAAAATTTACTGCTGTGAAGAGGATTGTGGTGCTTTGTTGGTGGTCTTCTGGTTCAAGTGGACAGATCTACCATGAGTATGGTTAATTGGTTAATCTTTTAAGAGAAAGAAAGCAAAACCACTTGACAGACTTACTGCACTTAACTATAAATAGTCTGTTTGGCAAAAAATCGAACTCTTTATTACAATGATGAAGCACACATATGGGTCAATGTTGCACATATTCCTGTAGAGAATATACAATTAGAACAAGATAATATAGAAAATAAGCACCTAATGACAATTCGACACCTTTACCATTAACCTTCCACTGTTATGGATGTTAATTTTTCCCTTGCTTCTATTTGTAACTTTAAGGTAAGATAGAAATATTCAAGCAATTCCTTTTCATGCATCTTCATGGATAGTTCCCACCTCTTCCTAGGTTCTGACTCCTTGACTTTGGCACTTAAAATATTCATATCTTTCTGGAAACTTATTACTCTTTCCTGCCTCTTTGTCCTCTTACTTTTTCATGAGCTGTTCCTTCAGTCAGGAAAACTCTTCCTTAAAGAAGAAATATCCCTATCCAGCAAGACTAATTTCTTCGGGGTTCAGGCCTTGGAGTAGGATTTGTCTTTTTGTGGGAGAGAATACTATAATATCTTTATTGAGATAAATTCACTCACCTACAATTCACCCATTAAAACTATACAATTCAATGGTTTTTAGTATATCTGTATACTTGTACAAACATCATCACAATCAATTTTAGAGCATTTTCATCATCCCCAAAAGAAACCCTGTCACAATCCCATTGTTCCCCCCTCCCACAGCCCTAGGCAATCACAATCCACTTCTGTCTCTGAAAATTTGTCTATTCTAGACATTTTATGTGAACAATACCATTCGCTCTTAAACTATACTGCACATAACTAGAAAGTTCATTTCTTTCAGATTTAAAAATGCATTGACAAATATTTAGCTTTCCCACAGAAGTGGAGGGATCTGGAATAAGAGCCATACTACTTCAGTTGTGGTGTAATGCAAAAGCCAGGGCATCAACTCAACAGAGAACACTCTACCTGGTGTTGTAGTGAATCACCAACAGCACTACATACCAGGAGGCAAAGTTATGTGACTCCCCTCATATATGTTAGGGGCACAATTCTGTTCAATTTGGGTAGAATTCAGGAAGAAAATAAAAGCTGCCTCCTAATACCATGGGCAAGCCGCTTGCCTGCTCTTGTCAGAATTGAATGCTGACATGAATCTTTTTTTAATAAAATGAACTATTAAAATTATTTTTTTCCTGAATGATGGCTGAAACAGATGTATTTTAATCTACAGGGCATAGAAAATGAAATTTGCATGTCACTGGGGTCTTTCTGGTTAATAAATGTTTTAAATAGAAAGCATGAAACTAAATAAGTATGAAACTGTGCTGTTTTGCATAGGATTAAAAAAACAAAATTGGAGGTCTTTCCACTAAAAAAATTGATTTATAAGGTGAAAGTATTTTATGCTATCAAATATCAGTCTTTTAAAATATCATGAAAATGCTGCCTTACTTTTTTTTTTAAGTCTCAACTGCAACATGTAATTTAGAACATTGCCTCTGTACATCTAACTTGGCTGATGTATCTGATATGTAGGTACTAATTCACAAATATTGTAACATCTTTTCTAGTTTTGCGTGCTAGTGAGCTAAATTAAATGAGTTTCATTCATAGCTTCGGTCTAAAAATTTACATTTTTTAAAATTGTAAGATATCAGAAGGTCTACCTAATTTTTGTTTATGACTTTGAAAAAATGTTCATTATAAAAAATCAGAAAATTAGAACTGTCCTTTAAAAATCTTGGCAGTTTTTTTTCCTTTTTGTACAAAAACTTTTCCTGGATGCTTTGACTGCTGCCACACTGGATAAAGGTAAAAATGGCTGACTTTTCTCAAATTGCTTGCATGAAAAACCTTCAAATAACTTTCATGGACAGATAATCTAAGCACACAGTGCTATGAATTCTTTTCCCCAACCTATCCATTCTTCCACCTTACAGAGATGAATCCCTGGTGGAATAAACCTTGGAAAAATAAAATGGCAGTTCAGATGACCTGAATTGTACCCCAAACACCACAATGCCTTGAAAGTTACTCTTTTTTTTGTAGTCAATGGGCTGAAAATACAGGGATTTTATTCCAAATTCACCTCACTGCAGTTAAAAATTGTGGTAAAAATCATTTAGAAAAAGTGTTTATTAGAAGAGTTCAGGTGTTATCCCAGCATGATTAAAACTGGTTGTGAATTTCCCCTCCCCCACTTTAAATTGCTACAAGACAGACTCTGATATGATGCACAGATTTTTTTTTAACAACAAACTGAGTTTTAGAATTATAATTTAGAGTGTATTGGATGTATCACCAAAAGACAGGGTGGTTGTGCAATTGTAAAGCAGTATTGTATTGTTGCTAGTCTGAGTAAATCTAAATCTTTTCAAGCTTTGGTTGAGTGGGTTAATTCCAGGACCTGAATTACAAGTGCAATTTGAATTACATTGCAAATGCTGAACTTACTTCACTTTAGCAAAGTGCTTTCTTTTTCCCTTCTTGGACTTATGAATTCTAGCTATTTTGATGTTTTTCAAATGTTGAAATATTTCAGTTAGCTGTAAAAAATAGCAGTTCCAACTAGAATTGGAGGAAAAGATTTTTTTCCCTTGGCTTCTTTGTTTATTAATTCCCCTATTTTATTTTGTCTTATTTTATTTTTTTGGTTTGTCTTTATTTTATGAAATCTCCTCATTTAACATTGATTTAAGTCATTAAAATTATGGCAATCCCTGAACCATTTCAGGCAGCATGGCATTCACCCTTTAATCCGAAGATAAGTATTTTGTAAAAATACTGCCACAAACATTCAAAACAGCCCAGGCTTTAGGTTGAGAGAGAAATGAATGAACAGGTAAGAAATTAATATATGATACAAATGGGAATTACTGATTTAGGGATTTCCCGGTTGTAAACAAACATTGATAAATACAGTCTCTCAGAAATCCTGTGAAGTGGATTTGTAGGGTGACACTGATTTAATGGACAAAGAACAAAGAGGTCAAGTGGATTGTTCAGAGCTGGAATTCTGTGCTCTTCCCTACCCCCCAACCCATCTAGTTCTAACCACAGTCCTCTTTGCTGAGGATGGAAAAGTCTTGCAAAGAGAAAACAGCAGGCATGGAGTAGGACCAGGGGGTTCTGCTGCAATGTTAGAGATAATGTCAGGCATTTCAACAGTCGGAGAGGTGCTAGACTGGTAATTATTTAAGAACATACCAATTTTTTTGCAGCATAAAGTTTAAGGTCAGGTTCCTCAAGCATGGCACTGTGGTTTTCAGCCTGCAGAAGTATTTATTTTGCAGTTTTAACAAAAGAAGTCTGATTGAATAATTGTTGTCAGAAGACAGGAAAATGCAGGTTAATATTGGGAGTTCAGAGGCTTGACAAATTTTTAAAGAGGACCTGATAAATAGGATATGAACAGTGTCAAAAGTTGCAGTAAGCGAGGGCTTTCTGCTAGGAACTGGGAATGAGTAACCCATTTAGAACATCACGTGCTGGGGTTGCAGTGTGTGTTTAGGGCTTTGTCTATCCTTGCCTGCTCTTTCTTTCCAGATTTAAAGCCGCCCTCCATGAGAGTATCTCTCCTTCATGGAACTGGGCTAATGCACAGTCTCCTTTATTGAGTGTTGAAGAAGACACTAGGACATCCTGCTTAGACACAGGAGCCCTGTCTGTCCCCAGTCATGATCATGACAAGCAACACCACTGCACATTTTCCTCCACATTTATGGCTCTTTTTTTATTCCTCCAGTATTTGCAACATCACAATTTAATGAAGACTGATTTATCCAGTCCAGCCTCATGTAATTAATGAAGCATTTTGTTGCACCATACTTGTAGAAGAAATGCTAGCTAAATTTGAGAATACATAGTGAAATATATTATTTGTAACTTTTGGAACTATTGTAAAAGTTAAAGAGCAAATAGCTCTGAGAAAAACTATATTAAAAATAACTTTGGCTTCAGATTGAAAAATTTATATATCAGAATTTAATTTTAAAATATTATTTGACATGCTTCCTCTCTCAAAATGTACATTTTATAAAAATTCTCCCTTTAGAAATGGAATTTTTATTCTTTGCAAATTTACATGCTATACATAACAATTGCAAATACAACCTCATTATCTATTATACATTTATCTGTAACCTGAAATAGTTCAATGTGCCACTCAGTTAATACAAGTAAAGTAGAAATTTTTCAACTGGAAAATGTTCAGAAAGCCTCTAAACATATTTTGGTCCCACTCATTAATCAAAATATGGTATAAACTTAGAATTCTATACTGATAGAAAATGCAATGACATTAGTTCCTCTTCTCTTTACTTTCTATTTTAAGAAAATTGCATTATAAGGATGCGAATAGTGCAATGTTCAGGCAGTAACTTTTAAAACAAAGTCAGAGGTTGTAAAATTTAACGTTCTCATAACAGCATTAACTTACCCGTGTTGCACATATAGTACATTAAGGGATCACATTTTGCTGTCTTCCATGTAATTGGAAATATTCTATATGTACAATTTGAGTGAGTTAGTGTTTCTGGGAGAACCTTAACTTTTGCATTTCTTGACTTTTTTATGTTTGAATTTGTAGCCTTAACATTTGCATTAACATAGTTATTTGCATTTCATTACAGTTGAAGTTAGTCTATTCAAAGACTGAAGTTAGAAGTCAGTGTTTACTTAAAGGTCTGTTCAAATGAAAATTTTTAACATTTTTAGTTTACATATTTATGGTGAGAAGAAATATTAGTTTAGGACTTTGATTTTTTTTTTTCATTTGCTAACTAAAGGCTAACATTTTTGTGCATCGTAAGTGTCCAAGAATTGGGCAATGACAGAATAGGTGAGTAAATGGACAATGGCATCAAAAATTTTTCTGCAATATAGAAACAAACAAACATCAATAGGATCAGTGTCTTGTGTGGATTAAAAAACGGCTCTCAGAAAACCTGTCCCAGAAAGGGAAGAATGTCTCAGTTTTTTATAATATCTTGCTGTTGATTTTTACTGTTCTATTTGTTCTTATTGTGTTATTATTTTTAATATTCTTGAATTGAAAATAAAAATAATAATTTTCCAACTGTGTACATAAAGGAAACAAGTTCCTGAGAGAGTATATGATTATTTCAAAGAAAAAAAAAAGACAAGAAAGGATGCTACACCAAAAAAAATTTCTAAGTTCAGTTGTGCCTTGATTTTTAGAAACTTATATGACGACATAGATAAAAAAAATATGAAATGTCAGGGATAAGGAAGAAAAATTTACTATTTTATTTAAGAAGAGAAAATTAACATAGAAATCACTTCCTCAGACTGCAAACTTCATAAGAGCAAGAACTGTCTTATTTTTGTACCCCACTTTCTAACCCACACTGGCGACACATTAACTATCTTTCTAAATCATTAATAGGAAAAATAACTAACTATGCTATTACAATTTCTAGTAATTAAAAGTTATATTTTCAGAAGCCCAATTACTACTTCAAGTGGCTGAAACCAAATATTCTGTTCCGTTTTTGATTATACTGCTTTATATAAAAAAATTATAGAAGAGCCTCCTCCTTCCTTCCCTCCCTCCCTCCCTCCTTCCCTTCCTTCCACTTTCTCTTTCTTTCTTCCTCTCTTTCTTTTTTTCTTCCTCTCCTTTCCCTTTTCTTCCTTCTTTCTTTCCTTCCTTCCTTCCTTCTTTCATCTGTCTCTGCCACCCAGGCTGGAGTACAGTGGTACAATCATGACTCATTGTAACCTCTGGGCTTAAGCAATCCTCCCACCTCAGCCTCTTAAGTAGCTGGAGACCACAGACGTGTGCCACCACACCTGACTTTTTATTTTATTTTATTTTTTTGAGTTGGAGTCTCACTCTGTCATCCAGGCTGGAGTGCAGTGGCATGCTCATGGCCACCACAGCTTCAACTTGCTGGGCTCAGGCGATCTTTCGCCTGAGCCTCCCAAGTAGCTGGAACCACAGGTATGTGCCACCATGCCTGGCTAATTTTTTGATTTATTGTAGAGATGAGGTCTCGTCAAATTGTCAAGGTTGGTCTTGAGCCTGTGGGCTCAAGCAATCCTCTTGCCTCCACCTCCCAAAGTGCTGGGTTACAGGCGTGAGCCACCGTGCCCAACTCACCTATTTTTAAAATTATTGTTATTATTATTATTAAAAAAAGAAATAGAACTATTCTCAGAAATGCCACTTTATTAAGAATTTTACTTTTGAAACACAGACATCATAACTATACATGTGGACTGCCGTAAGTGGCTTGCCTGTTTCTGAAAGAGCTGTAGACCCGCATCTGTCACAGTCGGCAGAGAGACTGAGCAAATTCAAATCAGAGTCCACAACAGAAAGCCATCTCTACTGATGAATCATTTATTTGGACAAGACAGAAACATCTCCACACTGTTTCCCTGTATACAGAAAGTGGAACATTTCAAATATATTAGTTTCTCCCTTTTTCAGCAGAATTCATTTCAATCTGGCCCCAGGAACTGCCTCTCATTTTAGGATTCAGGTTTTAGTAGCACATACGCTCCCATTATTGCCAAAAGATCATACTTGAATATTGGATAGTCATTCATTATTATGGGGACCATACCAACATACGGTAAAAGCCCCCTGGCTCTGCCCACCACGTCCTTCTTCTCAATTCAATTCTGGCCTTCCCTGTACAAGTCTCTGTCATCAACTTCATTATTATCTCCTTTAGTCAGAAACTTGATGTCTCCATTATCTTTTTCATGAACTTTGATTACTCTGTGAACTATTAGAATGTCTCGTCCTTCAACTTTAAAAACAACTATTTTACCAGCTCTAATGGGATCTTTCCGGAAATTTGTGAGGACCAGGAGGTCTCCCGGTGAAAGGCCGGTTTCTTGCTTCCACTCAGCACCACCACGATGGGGCTCTCGCTGCCCATGAGCACAATCACGGCCTTCCGTATCTTAAGTGCAGAAGACACGATCATGGCAAAGTACAACATCTGATAATAGAACTGGTGCTTGTTCATCTTCCTCAGGTCCCCGAATACGTCCAATCTGGATGCGAGGAGAAGCGTCCCCACGGCACCCGCGTTGTACCATTGCCGGGTCTCTGGAGACTCAGACGGCCCGCAGGCTCCGGGTGACACGGACAGCACTTAAAAATTATTTGTAGAGACAAAGTCTCTACAAATATTCTGTTCAGGCTGGTGTCAAACTCCTGGCCTCAAGCAGTCTTCCCACCTCAGCCTCCCAAAATGCTGGAATTACAGATGTAACACACCATGCCTGGGGAGAGGAATTTTCCAAGAGAGAAAGTGCTCATGTCCTAAAGCTGGGGCTGGTATGCTTGAGAACCATTAGGAAGGTTAGAATCGCTGGAGTTTAGTAAGTATGAGAGGAAGGTCGGCAAGAACCGGATCACGTGGAGCTCCCTTTGGTGGAAAAGAGTTTGCATTTTACCTTAAGTGTGATGAGATCCATTGAAATAAGAGACCTGGCTGAGGTCTAGTCCTTCCTTCCTTCCTTGATCCCTTCTGACTCATGCATGCCTTCATTTGTTTGCTTCTTTATTTTTTAAACAGACTTAATTTTTTAGAGCAATTTTAGGTTCACAGCAAAATAGAGTGCAAGTACTCTTCCATATATACACCTTTACCCCCACACATGCCCAGTCTCCCCCATTATCAATACCCTCTACCAGGTTACAATCCATTACCCTCTACCATTGTTACAATCCATTACCTACACTGACACATCATTATCACCCAAAGTCCAAAGTTTTACGTTACTGTTCACTCTTGTTGTACACTCTATGGGTTTGGACAAATGTATAGTGAGTGGCATGTGTCCACCATTATAGCATCATACAGAGATTCACTGCCCTAAAAATCTTTTGTGCTCTGCCTATTCATCCCTCTGTCTCCTGGCAACCACAGATCTCTTTACTATCTCCTTTTTGGGAGAGCCTTCCAAAATAGTTGGAATCACAAGATGTAGCCTTTTCAGATCGGCTTCTTCCACTTGGTACTATGCATTTAGTATTCCTCCATGTCTTTTCATGGCTTGGTAACTCATTCCTTGTTTATCTTTTTTTTGATTCTGTGTCTCACTCTGTTGCCCAGGCTGGAATGCAGGGGCATGATCACGGCTCACTGAAACCTTGACAGCCTGGGCTCAGGTGATCCTTCTGCCTCAGTGTCCCAAATAGCTGGGATTACAGGTGTGTCCACCATGCCCGACATATTCTTTTTTTAATTTTGTAGAGACAAGGTCTTGCTATGTTGCCCAAGATGGTCTTGAACTCCTGGGTTCAAGCGATTCTCCTGCCTTGGCCTCCCACAGTGTTGAGATTGCAGGTGTGAGCCACTGTGCCCAGTGATAGCTCATTTCTTTTTAATGCTGAATAATATTCCATTGTCTGCAGGTACCAAAGTTAATGCATTTGTGTTTTCGTCTAACCAAATACCACCAGCCAATGTGTTTGTCACTGAAGATATTATGACTAGCAAAATAAATTGAACCTGTGAAACTCACAGTTTTGTGGGGAAAATAGGTGTCAAATATGAAAAGAACAAATATAAAATTATAAGCTGGTATGTGCTCTGAAGAATTGGGGCACCTTTTGATGGGCTTATGGAAAGAAAAAGACTTGGGGTCCAGGAAGAAATTTTCTGATGAAATGAGATGGACTTGGGGTGAGGTCTAAGGATGAAGTAAGAAGATAGAGGAGACAATAAGGCAGAGGAAGCTTGGCCATCTGAGGAGCAGGAAGAAGGTCCGTATGACCAAAGCCCAGTTCTCAGTGAAAGGCTGGAGTAAGGGAGTCTGAGGGCAGCCAGGGTCTGCCTAGACAGGTTCCTGTCTGGACAGGTTCCCAGCAGAAAAGTGGCATGGGCAGGTGGGCATGCTAGAAAGAACAGAGGTCAGTAGGTTGGTGGGCAGGGGAAGAGGCCAGTGTGGAGGCTGTTTCAGTAGTCCAAGTAGTAGTCACCAGTGGCTCAAACAAGGATGGCAGGAGTGGGGATGGAGAAACATAGATTAGATAGATGTTTTGGTGGTGAAAGTGACTGGCCTTAGAAATGAGAAATGAGAAGTGAGAGAACAGGGAATCTCTTGTGTTTCTAGCTAGAACAACAAGATGGACTGAGACTTGGAACATCAGATAGGGACCAGAGCTGGTTGTAAAATTAACTAGTTATTTTTTCCCAAAATTAAGGAAAAAGACATATTATTGGGCTGCTATCAAACTTATGCAGATTCTAGAAGCCAAGAGGAGAAATCCTTGTTCAAAGTACAAAGAGAAAAACTACCTATTGAGGATGGTGCATAACAGAAAACCTATAAATACAAAATTAAATGAGGACTTGTCTTTTGTACCTGGGAGCTCAGCAGTAGAGCAAAAGTTAGACTTGTGTAAATTTTAGTAGAGCATTAGTTTTGTTTTTAGAATCAGCAAGATTTATAAGAATAGTATCACATTTTCCCATAACCTTTTAATAGACTGCAGCCTATAATAATATAAGAATAACATTTATGGAAAGCATATTATGTCCCTAGAAGTGTGTTAAGTAATGTATTATTTGCATGAATTACTTCCTATAATACTAAAACCAATCCCTTACTGAATATATACTGTTATCACCTCCAGTGTTATTCTGGTAAATGTCTAACACCTGGCTCTCCAGGGGGCTGTGGTAAACATTTGAGTGTAGCTTTAGCCAATATCCATGGTGTGAATTTTCTCATCATCAAGGAATTCAAGCTACCAGGGTAATGTCATTGAACACTAAGTTGGGAAGAGATGTATGCAGTCTTCTCCTGTAAGCCAGCACACTGCTAGGCTTCCCTTTTATTAATGAGGAACTCGGCCTTGGAAAAGTTAAGCAACTCATGCAAGTTCACAGAGGGTAAGTGACAGAGGGAGAATTTAAACTCTGGCATAGACTTCAAAGCTTGTGTATTTAATTGCTATGTGGTGTACACCAGTGGTTGAATCACAGTACTGAAAGGTTGATGCAAACCCAGATCTTGTTTAAGTCCAACTTCTTTTTTTTTTTTTGAGATGCAGTCTCACTCTGTCGCCCAGGCTAGAGTGCAGTGGCCTCTCCCGGCCACCGCAGCCTCGAGCCTCTGGGCTCCGGCGATCTTTCCGCCTCAGCCTTCCAAGTAGCTGGAACTACAGGGGCGTGCTACCACACCCGGCTAATTTTTTGATTTATTGTAGAGGTGAGGTCTCGCCAAGTTGCCCTGGCGGGTCTCGAACCC
This sequence comes from Tarsius wallacei, assembly GCA_963574415.1. NCBI lineage: Eukaryota > Metazoa > Chordata > Mammalia > Primates > Tarsiidae > Tarsius > Tarsius wallacei. The sequence continues at coordinate 5,209 of CAUYQG010054639.1, read as the reverse complement.
TTGGGTTCAGGCAATCCACTCACCTCAACCTCCCAAGGCGCGGGATTATAGGCTAAGCCACCGATCCCGGCTAAGTCCAACTTCTTTTAACAGGGGAGGAAACTGAGTCCCCCAAAATGTCATTGATTTGCTCAAGGTTAAAACACTAATAGGAGACATTCTTATGGAAATTGGAACTAGCAACCAATTCCTGATCAAAACCTCAAGTGCCCATGCCATAAGAGATAAGAGACAATCTTCTGCAAAGACAAAGAAACCATTGAGAGAGTGGGGAGACAGCCCACAGACTGGGAAAAAAATATTTGTCAACTGTATGTCTGACAAAGGCTAACAGCTAGGATCTACAAGGAACTCAAACATGCTGAAAAGGAAAAAACCAAACACCCCATTACAAAGTGGGCAAAAGATATGAATAGGCACTTCTCAAAAGAAGGCATAGGAGCAGCAGCCAACAGATACATGAAAAAATGCTCAGTCTCACTAGTCATCAAAGAAATGCAAATTAAAACCACACTGAGATACCACCTAACTCCAGTCAGGATGACCATTATCAATAACTCAAAAAAAAAAAAAAAGATGCTGGAGAGGATGCATCAAAAAGGAACACTTCTAAAAAAAAAAATAAATAAAATAAAAAAAATAAAAGGATGACAGATAAATAAAAAGTTCCAAAAAACCCAAGAAAGGCTATGTCTTCTAGAGAGTGGCCTAAGAAGGGCAGAAACTCAGGAGGATTAGCTACCTTGGGGCTCACCAAGGGCTCAGGAAGCCATGCTCTCTAATGGTACAAGAATACCCATTATTCAAAACCAAGCTTTTAAAGACACTAGCCTCCTTGAGAAAGATAATTCCAAAAACAGGCAAGGAAAGGAGTTTCTTTGGGTACAATCTTAGTTTTTATTAATGTAAGATTCCCTTTCTGGAGTACAGATGGAACTGCTCAAGTTAGAAAACTTGAAATGTGAATTAAAAGGAAAATATGTCAGTAAAAAAAAAAAAAAAAAAAGGAACACTTCTACACTGTTGGTGGAGTGTAAACTAGTACAAACTCTGTGGAAAACAGCTTGGCAACTCCTAAAAGATCTAAAAATCGACCTTCCATATGACCCCACAATACCCCTACTGGGAATATATCAGGAGGAACTCAAATCACTCTATGAAAAAGACACCTGCACATGCATGTTTATTGCAGCATTAATCACAACAGCAAAAACATGGAACCAACCACGCTGCCCATCAAAAGAGGACTCGATAAAAAAATGTGGTATGTATACATGATGAAATATTATGCAGTCATAAAAAAGGACAAAATTATGAACTTCGCAGCAACTTGGATGGACTTAGAGGCTATAATACTGAGTGATCTATCACAGAAACAAAGAACTGAGTATCACAAGTTCTCACTCATAAGCAGACCTCAAACAGCTATAGTAATACTATAAGAAAGGGATTGGCAGTAGTGGGAAACTGCCAGGGTATGGGGGTGGGGTGGGATTGGCAGTACTGGAAAACTGCCAAGGGAGTGGAGGGCACACCTCATCAACAAGGGTACCTGCATAATGAACATTTGTACACCTAACCCTGATTTGTACCCCACATATTTAAAATAAAACATTGAAAAAAACACACTATTAATTGATAAAGCTGGGGCTATAGCCCAATTCTCTGATCACTGACCTATGTTATGCCCGTAGCTACTTGTTTTTTTTTTGCAAACCTCTTCCACAAAATGTTTAAACATTTGATCTTTTTATAGAAAGAAACAGTCATGAATGTTCTATTATTTCCACACATTTGGAGTGAACCTTCTCATCAACTGGCAATGTCATAGAGAATCACCTTACTTGGAAGTGGCTAGTTAATTATGTGCAGAATTCCTGAAGAATAGTCATAATAATAATAATAGTCATAGCAGCCATCATTTGCTTGGAACATGCACAAAGATGATATCCTTACAGAGATATGAATGTGCTCCTGTTCGTAGGTACCTTTATAGCAACCTCACAGTGTAACTATAGCAACACAACACCAGTTGTATGACTAGTTGCATGACTATTTGCACAGCTACTTGCATCACTAGGAATTCAGCTGTGTTTGATAACTCCAAAAGCCCACACTTTATTTTATTTTTTTCTATTCCAAAATACTATCTTATTCTTTTTCTTTCTTTTTTTTTTTGAGTTGGAGTCCCACTCTGTGGCCCAAGACTGGAGTGCAGTGGCCGCTCCCGGCCACCGCAGCCTCACCCTGGTGGGCTCCGGCAATCCTTCCGCCTCAGCCCTCCGAGTATCTGGAACTACAGGCGAGCGCTACCACGCCCGGCTAATTTTTTGATTTATTGTAGAGATGAGGTCTCGCCAAGTTGCCCAGGCGGGTCTCGAACCCACGGGCTCAGGCAATCCACTCACCTCAGCCTCCCAAGGCGCTGGATTACAGGCTGAGCCACCGAGTCCGGCTACTATTTTATTCTTAAAAGAAATGAATGTATTCTAAAAAATATTTGATAAACTAAAATTGCAACTGAAGGGCTTTTGTGTGATTTATTATATTCGGTTGCTACATACCTAAAAGTTTTTAAAGAAAGCACAGCTGTGAATATCTCTAAGAATCAGATAGTGGTCATCCCAGTGAGATGGGTTTGAAAAGCCCACACTTTCAAAACTGATCTTATGCAATTCCAGCTAGTAAATGGCATTACTTTGACTCCAAACTTACCAGTTTCAAAGTGGAGAGGATGAAATGAATGATAGAGTGCACATCCATGTGACTAAATGTCAGAACTTTTAGTGAAATCTCAAACACAAATGGGCCAAGTTGTTAGCCCTCTTTGCATCATAAAAAATAGATACCCATCCCACAGAACTGTTGTTAGGAAAAGTTAATTAGTGATGGTAATGCTATCTACAACAGTTATGCTTAGAGAAATTCTGAATTTCAAGGAGATTGTAATTCTTAAAGCAACTGAAGATTGGGAATTTTATTACTTGTAAGAACATATATTATATGAAAGAAATTATTTACATATATTTTTGACCAAAAGTTTTTAAAAAAGAGCAAAACTGTGCTACATGTGGAGAAAGTGTGCCACTTGTAGAGAAACTATGCTGTATGTGGAGAAACATTTTATTTCCCTGATAATGAGGGAAATGAGAAAAGACTTGCTATTTATTACTTATTAAAGATTTTATTTCTTCATTTTTTGCTTTGAGCTATAGACTATTGAGATGGAAATGAGAAACGATTCTAAGAGTTATATGTAGAAATTACTAAGGTAAAGGCACTCTCATTTAGGTGTAAATTTGAACTATCAATGTTTCTATAGCACAGTAGGTAGAATTCTGGTCTTAGAAAGGAAATAAGAACAGAATTATTATTCTCTGTTTTAGAATGTGCTGAGCATATATTGGACCTATGGACCTATGGACATATGATATCCAAATTAACATTAAATTGAAGAAAAGTGTGAGATAAAAATGAAGATCTTAAGTATATGCTTGAATGTTGTAGATGTTCCCAGAGAGAGTCCTTGACCTTTTTTAGAGCTGGCACTTTAAGCCTGGGGACAAACAGTTGCATTTTTGACAGTCATGAGAAGATTGCATTGGGGACCGCAGATGTGAGACCCTTTCTCTGTCAGAACTTAGAATTAAACCCACATCAAAAGTGTTGTGAGAAGTGGAAGATCAGTTGGACATAGTAAAAAATTCTTAATGAGCAGATAGACTGCTGTATAGCCTCTGTGATGCGTGTCAACTTAGTCTTGACACAGTCAATTCTCAATCCTCGGTGCAAGATAGAATGAGGGTAACGAGGATAATTGAAACCCTCAGATAATCCTCAGGTTCCATTTTAACCCTCAATTGTAATTGCCTGCCTTGCAAGCCTTCCAGGAGACCCAGAAAAAAGTTATGTCTCTCTCTGTGATGTTGACTCATCAGTGTATCCTGAAAGTGTCAAGAAACCATGAAATAAATAGGAGAGGCTCTATGGCCTTGGGTCCTGGCAGGAATCATATGATACATTCATTCAGAAGGTGATCAAAATGAGTTTAACAGAGGGATAATTTTCAAAGCTATAGGCGGAGTGGAGGGAAACCAAATGAATGAGAAAACACCTTGTGGTTAGCAACCACCAGAAGCTTCTCCCACCCCTAGGGATAAGGGAGCAAGAGAAGAGAGTCATGAATAGAATCAGGCAAGACCTGACTATGAGACCAGGAAACTTGGTGGAATTTGTGGTTTTCCCCATGAGACAGCAGCCACTGGCAACCACAGCTCACAGAGCAGCAGCTGGGCCAGGCAACATCCATCCTCTCTGCTGGTTTCCTGCCAGAGTTTCCTAGTGACCAAACTGCACTGAAAGCCAGAGAGAAGGGGAGGACTGCTAATGTGGTCCACAAATGTCGGGGTCCTGGGGCACAGAGCAGGAGGGAGCAGGGTAAAGACAGGATCTGCAGGGACAAACAGATTATCTAGCTCAGGAGGGATGAGGAGAATGGTGGGTCACCTATTCATGGTCACCTGCCTGTGAATTTGAACACAAGACCAGATCTTTCAGAAGAGATACTTTTAGAAGGCCAACTGGCAGTGTAGAAGTGTTCCTTTTGCCCCACATCCTCTCCAGCATCTGTTGTTTTTTTTGAGTTATTGATGATGGCCATCCTGACTGGAGTAAGGTGGTTTCTCAGTGTGGTTTTAATTTGCATTTCTTTGATGACTAGTGAGGCTGAGCATTTTTCATGTATCTGTTGGCTGCTCGTATGTCTTCTTTTGAGAAGTGTCTATTTACATCTTTTGCCCACTTTGTAATGGGGCTGTTTGTTTTTTTCTTTTCATCATGTTTGAGTTCCTTGTAGATCCCAGATGTTAGGCCTTTGTCAGACATACAGTTGGCAAATATTTTTTTCCCAGTCTGTGTGCTGTCTCCCCGCTCTCTTGATGGTTTCTTTGTCTTTGAAGCTTGTCAGTTTGATGAGGCCCCACTTGTATATCTTATCTTTTATGGCCTGGGCACTTGGGGTTTTGATCAGGAATTGCTTGCCTGTTTCAATTTCCATAAGGGTGCCTCCTGCATTTTCTAAGCTTCTTATAGTTTGAGATTTTATGGTTAGGCCTTTGATTCATTTAGGGCTGGTTGAGTGTAAACTAGTGCAACTTCTGTGGAAAACAGTTTGGCGATTCCTAAAAGATCTAAAAATTTACCTTCCATA
>CAUYQG010054636.1:0-16686 GCA_963574415.1 Tarsius wallacei | reverse complement strand
TTCCTGCCCAGTCCTAAAAGAATTATAAACAGTTTAAATTAAAAACCCCTTGTTTATTTCAAATAATAGCACTATGATAATAATTATGCTTGACTGGAAAAAGAATAAAATCATTTGGAAGTTAGGTGAAGAAATGTGGATTAAAAAGTCAGGTAATCAGTGGTTATTCTAAAGAAAATGAAATTCATCTCAATGTAAACCCTGTAAACTACACCAGTGTGCTAAAAATAAAACAAAATAATCACCCTGTTTTGGTGAGAGTTCCCATTAGGCTAGAGAATAAATATCATTCATATTGTTTTCACTTGTCTTTGCTTAAGTGTTCAAGTAGGATATTTATCAGTTTACATAATATCTGAATGTCTAATCATATGGTTAATGATCACAACATAGATATAGTTAATCTTGTCAACTTGAAATACTTTGTGATTACTAAGAAACAAATTCAAAAATAAAGAGTATTCATTGCTTTTGCAATAGTATACATTTCTCCAATTTCTTTTCTTTCTGCCTAATTTTTTATTTCTTATTTCCTTAGCAATCAAAGCATGTGGACTATATGTAAATTCCATAGACCATGCATTAGGCAGAATGACTACCAAAACCTACTCCCTGAAATCTGTGATTATGTTTTGTTACATGGCAGTCAGAACTTTAAAGATATAATTAAGGGCCGGGCTAGGTGGCTCAGCCTGTAATCCCAGCACTTTGGGAGGCCAAGGAGAGTAGATTTCCTGAGCCTGCGGGTTCCAGACTAACTCGGACAACTTGGCAAGACCTCCTCTCTACAATAAAACAAAAAATTAGCCAGACATGATAGCATGCGCCTGTAGTTTCAGCTACTTGGAAGGCTGAGGCGGAAGGATCGCCGTAGCCTAGCAGGTCCACACTAGGGTGGCTGTGAGCGTGCCACTGCACTTTAGCCTGGGAGACTGAGTGAGACTCCAATTTAAAAAAAAAAAAGATGTAATTAAGATTAAGGACTTTAAAATAGGGAGATTAATCAGACATGCTCCTTCAAGTAGAGAATTTTCTCTGCCTGGAGCAGAAAGAGATGTCATAGACTCTACTTGTGAAAACTTCCCACTTTGTTGCTGACTCTGAGCTGTAAGGTCCTGAATGCAGGGACTAGAAGGAAATCTGTAGGTGAAAACGACAGCCTCCAGCTGACAGCCCACTAGGAAATGGGTGCATCATTTCTACAACCACAAGGAATTATATTCTGCTAACAACCTGAAGGATCTTGAAGGTATATTCTTCCCAGAGCCCTCTGATAAAAACCTCGCTGACTGACACCTTAATTTTTACCTTGTGAAATCCAGAGCAGAAAAACCTACAGAAATTGGGGCATAATACATTTGTGTTGTTTTAAATGACTTAAGGTTGTAATAATTTGTTACAGCAATGATAACCAAGTATTACAGACATGATGATAACAGCAAAAAAATTGTGGATCAAAATATCACTTAAGGTTTTATCCTTCCCTTTATTTTACATGCTTTTTCTTAAATAAAGAGAATTGAAAATAATATACCATCAGGCCTCTCATTTTTATTGTAACAAAGCATTATATATCTATCCATTTTAGGGTAAACTGTAAATAGCTTTTATGTTTAAGCAAGAAGGCTTCCTGTACTGAATTTGGCCTCATTCAGACCCTCCTCTAGCATGAATTCTTTTCTCTTCCTGTTCAGAACGAAAGTCTGTGGGGGAAAAAGTTTCTGCCACCAAGACTAGGTAACTAGAAACCTATACTCCTTTGCTCAGCTAGACCTAAGCCCACTTCTAGAGCCTGGACAGAGTTCCCTGATGACAGAATGTGCTGGCAGTGCACCCTTAGGCCCAAAAGTTGGCCAAGGGGCTACTATATGCAGGAGGAACACACAGACTGAGGCACCTATAGTTGAAAGAGAAGCTTCTCACAGTGCATGATGGAGCTGGAGGAGGGAAAAGAAGAGGAGGCCATTGGCTGAGAGCTCAGGAATTCATTGTCTCTGTACTGCCAGCTCCAGGAGAGAAACCCAAAGTGTTGGAGACTGGCCTTCAATGTTGTAATGCCAAGGTAGTCAGATAGAGCCTATTTTATTTAATGCCAATAAACAAGTTGGTTCGAGAAATTTAAAACTTTAAATTTTTAGGTATGTGTTGTATGGGCCTATTTGCATTTTTGCTCCAGGTCCTGGCAATTTCCAGTGAAGCTCTGAGATAATTTATAGTAGCTAAAGCTTGTTGAGTGCCTGCTATATATTGGATCACATGCAAAGAACTTTGCATGTACTATTTTATTTAATTCCAATAACAGCTATTTGAGGTAGGAATAATTCATATACATATTTTAGATATGAGAAATTGGAATTACTATGTAGGAACAGAATGATCTTACTGACAGATCCTCCCTTTAGTCACACAGAGGTCACAGGAATGCTTCTCTCTTTGGCATTCAGAATGTGAGTGTCCTCCTCAATTTCCTCCAGTTTGTTTGTTTGTTTGTTTTTAGAGATGGGGTGTTGCCCAGGCTGCAGTGCAGTGGCTACTCACAGACATGATCTTAGCCTGGATCTCCCGGACTCAGGTGACCCTCTCTCCTCAGCCTTCCAAGTAGCTAGGATTGCAGGTACATGTCAGTGTCCATGACTTCATCCTGTTTTTAGCCATGGCCTAATCACAAAGATTTCCCATAATTATTAGGTTGATGTATAAGTGCATAAGGCTTCTTTTTGAAATGGCAACACTGAGTTATTGGGAGTTTGTTTGTCATTTGTTATTTGGAGTGACAATGTTGTGCTTGTGAATATGCCTTGCATTTTGCAGATTTGAAGAAAGTTAGTGCTGTTTGTGGGCTAAAGAAGATGGAGTGTTGGAATATCAAGTGGAAAGAAAATGAACACTTCTGACATATTTTTCTATTTGAGTTAACAGTAAAGGCAGTGGAGATGGCTCAAAACATTTGTGCCATGACAGGGAAAATGCTACTGGGGAAAGCATGGGAAAAAAAATGTTTTTGTCATTTCAAAGAGGGCCACTTTGACCTGAGTGATTCTTCACATTCAGGAAGACCACTGGGCTCTGATGAAGACCATTTAAATGCTTTAATCCATGATGATCCACATCAGTCAACCCAAGAATTGGCAAATGTGGTGAACTGTGACCAGTCAACCTTTGTGTGACATTTGCATTTCATAAGCAAGTGAAAAACGCTATTAATATATGCATCATCCAATATATTGACCTCAGAGAAGTGGTAACAATATATTCCAGCTTCTGTTACAATCTGTGCTAAAGGTGGACTAGCACCCAAACTCAGTAACCCAGAACTCTAGTTCTTGATTTTGCAAACTTTTTGTAATGAAATATTTTTGTTTTTTCAGTATGATTTCTTTCTGGAATCTAAGGTGCACTTCACATGGATTCAAACTTAGCCATCATTATTCTTATTTTAATTATACAAAACATTTGGGTTGTAGGACTATGAATAGCTTCCATCTCAAATTTCACCTCTGATAGGCTGGTTGCAGCTGCCTCGATGGTTCTTCTAAGAAGAATCATGGGGCTGCATGTGGACACATCAGGAAAGAACACTCTTAGAAGAGAGGGGTGGGGAATGACTGCCATGAACTTCTTATCCACAATCAGCAGAGTCCTTGTGCATACACACACAAAAGGTGGCATTTTTGTCCACCAAAAGACTATTCAGCAAGGCACATGCAACATGCAGAGAGAAAGATGCCTCTGTATTCACTCAAATATGGGTTTTTTGCATCTCTTATGATCCATTCCCAATTATCTTTCTAGTACTTTCGTATGTGCATTCATATACCCAGGTGCACACATACACATAAGTTCCAAAGTTTGTGAAACTATAGTTTGTTCTATAGAAGGAAAATATCTGATCCTACTCATAGGGGTGACTTTTTATACATCCTTACTGATAGACATAACCAGATAGGAAAACTTACAAATGTATTGGAGTCAGAATAGTAACCCTTAAGGAATAAAGTATTTGGAACAACCAATAGACATCTTTTAAGAGAGGAGTATGTATAATATGAAGAAACATTAGGAAATCTAGGCTGCTCTCAGCCAGAGTGAACTGCACAGGACAACATGCCCAATGGACAGCAACAGTGGGATGCAGAGTGAGAAAGAGGCAAGGAGAAATCCTCTAGGAAACTGTAAATAGGATAAAATATGATAGTCAGGCAGGACATTGAATAACCTCATCCCTGTTCTGATTGACAATTGAGTCATATTGTTATAGTCTTAAGCAAGAAATTCCTTCTCTTTTTCTTTTGGATAGAGTACAGTGCTGAGAAAGACCTGTGATCCAAATGAGATTCAACTGAAACATTGTTTATTTATTTTTTATTCCAATACCAGCTGCTGTTTAGAAATAGTCTGTTTCACTCTCAAGGAAGAACATCTGAGGAGATCACAGGGCCCCTGAATATCATTTTTGGTCTCTTTACCCCGTTTTTTTGGGGCGGGGAGGGAAACTGATGCCTTGACTCTTTGTCTAAGAAGCATCCGTTTCTGAAGCAATAATACCTAGGAAAATCAAGGTATCATCTAATTATTAAATGAGGTTCAGAATCAGTTTTAAACTTATAGAGTATTTCAATCAATTATGATCATATTTTGCAGCATATATCATAAAATCCTAAATCACACTAGCTTAAAGAAGATAGAATGTTCATTTTTTTCACCTAGAAAAAGTCAGGAGGCTTGTAGTCCTGTGTGTTGGCTTCCCAGTGTCTTCAGGTGCTAGACTCCTACCTTTCTGCTCTATTGTCTTCAATGTGTGGTTTCTAACCTCATGGTCCAAGATGGCTTCTGTTCTCTAGCCCTTATATAAATCTATCAGGTAAGTAGAATGAAGAAGTCAAAGAGAAAAAAGGAGGACTCTTCCTACCTGAGACAACACTCTTTATCAGTTTTCCTGGATGTCTCACACAATACTTTCACTTGTGTCTCATAGGCCATAACTTAATGGTAAGTACAGTGTTTTACCTGAATGCATCATCACCCTGGATTAAAACATGAGTTCTGGTAGTAAGGAAGAAAAAGAGCATGGCTACTAAGTGGTGTCATTTGGCACAGCCTGTCTATAGAAGACATGTTAATTGGTATTCATGCTGATGTTTTAATAAAGCGTGTAGCTTGTTTATAAGAACCAAGATTGACTATACTTTGTGGTTGTCTTTGGTCATCATCAATCAAGGGCTGAGAGGCTTTTAAAGATGATGAGATTTGCACTGCCCAGCATTCAGTAACAATCCCCTTAGTCACTTCCACCTTAATTTCAGGCACACGATGCCAAAATGTTAACAAATCTTAGAAATAGTCCAAGCTGATTTAATTTATATGAACTAACTTTTATATAAGATAATGAAAGTTTAGAGAATCAGCATGGTTTAGTTAAATATTCATATCAAAGTAAATACAATTTTCTATCTTAGAAAGCATTTTTTCTTATTCTGGACCTAAAATTCCACACAATATTTAGGGCAAGGATTGGCAGTATACAGCTTGAAGACCACATTTGTCTTGACATTTTTGTGGAAAGTTTTATTGAAACACAGCCACTTTCATATGTTTACATGTTGTCAGTTACTGCTTCCACCCTATATTGGCAGAACTGAGTATTAGACACTGTATTAGACACTGTTCCACCACAAAGCCTAAAATATTTATTATCTGAATTCATACAGAAGATGTTTGCTGACCTCTGGCATAGGCACAACAAAATATGAGACATATTGAATTTTCTCACATTTAGAAGTTAGGGTCCACAGAACTCTCTTGAAAATTTGCTTATGTAGTGATATTATTTAATATAGCAGATAATACAGCAGATTAATTGTTTTTCACTAAACTCTGAATGGTTCCTGGAGAATGGAAAACTCCTTCCTCTAACACAATGAATCTTTACCTGTGTCTGCCAGGAACTTTTGCTAATATCTGGAGACATATTTGGTTGCCACAACTCAGGGTTGGGAGGTGTTTGCTACTGGCATCTAATGAGTAGAGTCCAAGGATGCTGCTCAACCATCCCTCAATGCAAAAGACTGCCACCTGCCACGAAGACTATCTGACTCAAATCATCAATATCGCTAAGGTGGAAAAGCCCTGTGATAATTGACAGCTCCCCAGGACTTAGCTGGTAGTTGACAATAACCAAAATGAGGAAGTCACTTTCTTCAAAAGTCTAGTGTCTTTGTGAATTTTTTTTTTTTTTTTGTCTTGCTGGTGGAAGTTTTGCATATTTCCTTGTGTTTTCAATCTCGAAGTGAAGTCACCAATTTTACTTGTGGTAGTAGCTCAACGTCTTCCATCAGTCACTTGGAATGGGCAGACATGATGTGTCACATACAGGCATCATGCATGCTACATGGTAGCTCCTGAGTTTTGTTCTTAGAAAAAGAAGTGGAGGGAGGATGCTTATAATATCATCTTGGAAGTTGTCTGTGTACCTTCAGGAGATTAATGGTGCTGAGAAGACTGATGGTGAAGAAATCTGGGAACTGTAGAGATGTCAAGCAACTTGAGACTACTGGTTGCAGACAGAATTCTTTTTTTTTAATGGAGTCTCACTCCGTGGCCCAGACTGGAGTGCAGTGGCACGCTCCTGGACACCACAGCCTCAACCTGCTGGGCTCCAGCAATCCTTCCACCTCAGCCTTCCAAGTAGCTGGAACTACAGGCGTGCGCTACCATGCCTGGCTAATTTTTTGATTTATTGTAGAGATGAGGTCTCGCCAAGTTGCCCAGGTGGGTCTCAAACCCGCGGGCTCAGGCAATCCACTCACCTCAGCCTCCCAAAGCATGGGATTACAGGCTGAGCCACCGAGCCCAGCTTGTAGACAGAATTCTAAAGAAGATGTACAAAATTAGTGGAGAAGAGATCATGGCAGAATCTCCTGAACAGGGTTCCATAGATGACTTATTCAAACATGGTCCCCAGAGTGAAAAATGAAAGAAGTATTTCTATAGTAAATGAGTTTGGAGATTATTCAATTAGAGTTTAACAAGTCTATGTATAGCAAAGATTTTTAACTTCACTTTTTTGCGTAGTAAACACTTTTGGCAGTCATATATCCTTTCTCAGAATAATGCTATTAAATACATAAACAAAATGTAGAGGGTATCAAAGAAAATGAATTGGATTGAAGTGCAATTACCAAAACATAAAAATAAATTTGTAATATATTAATGCAAGTATCTCTTAATTAACACATTAAATAATGAGATTCAGTAGTAGATCTACTAACTGTCATCATTTTAAAATAGTATGGTATAACAATATTTCAAGACAACTGCTTTAACTGTAATGTGAGATGAAAACATCCGTCATTTTTAATATAGCAGATAATACAGCAGATTAATCGTTTTTCACCAAACTCTGAATGGTTCCTGGAGAATGGAAAATTCCTTTCTCTTACACAATGAATCTTTACTTGTGTCTGCCAGGAACTTTTGCTAATATCTGGAGACATATTTGGTTGCCACAACTCAGGGTTGGGAGGTGTCTGCTACTGGCATCTAATGAGTAGAGGCCAGGGATGCTACTAAACCATCCCTCAGTGCAGAAGACTGCCACCCGCCACGAAGACTATCTGACCCAAATCGTCAATATTGCTAAGGTGCATATTGGGGACAAAGTCACAGGTACCACTAATATTACTAGAGCTTGTTGTCTTCAAATTGAAGAAAAATGCTAAATTTCAGAGAAATTAAAACTGAGGTACAAAACATCACAGAGCCTTTAAAATGTTATGTGCCTTCTGAACTTCTAAGAGTGAGGGTTGTGGGACTTACTTGACCTTCTTTGCATATAGACACTTTTAATATATTTCAAAAATATAATATCACATGGCATGTGGGAAATTCTGCCTTAATCTAGTGTTTTAGGCCTGGAAGCTTCTAATGTAGTGTGCATTACTGCATTTATAATCATTGTTTTAAGCTAGCGTTTTCAAATCCAGTTTAGCTCCATGTTAACAGCTGTTGTTTTCTTTACTGATGTATTTCACTTTCAGATACGATTTTTTAAAATTTTCTTCAAACTTCATACTTTTTCTTGCATGTTATCTCCATTTAAATTCTCAGAATGAAAAGCAACATGAGTTGTCTCACACCTACACAATTAGGAAATCTAGACTGCTTATAGACCTTTGCCCTAACACATGACTCCTATATCAAGTATCTATATTTTCCTTCTAATTAGGTAACCTCATTCATCTTGAAAGGCCGGCAGAGATAAGGTAATTTCTGCCACAGGAATCATGACAATCACATGCCAGTTGCTGTAGTTGCACAGATTTTAGTAAAAAGCAGGAAATAAGTGAGAAAGAAAGCAAAAATTGTCAACCCATAAATTATTGCTGCCCTCAGTCTACAGTAATTACAGAAAAGCTGTAGATAGATAACTGTCCCTCTGCTGAACTCCAGCAAATATGGTCTTTTAAGTTTATCATCGTATACATGTATTTTCCCAGGAGGCCTCTTCTAAATGATCAAACATATCGAGAGGGAGAGGGAGTGGAGAAGAACAAAATTGGGGGTGGGGGGAGAAAAAGGAACAGGTTATTTCTATCAATGCGATTAATTTCTAGTTTATGATTTTTAAATGATCTATCTGTAGCCTTCTACCTATGTTATGATTTCTTATGTGGTGCTTGCCATTTAATGAGAAGTAATGATGTAGAAAGTAGGCAGAGATCTAAAATATTATACTCTGAAAGTAAAATACATGAGACTTAATTAAAACAATTTTTAGTGATAAACTACACAAATAATTGGACATCATTGCTATTTTCTTTAACATTTGTATTCTCTTCAATAATCTTATAACGTAGGGACTCTAGTGTGATCCTTATTTTATAGGTTGTATAGGAATGGTCCATTCTTTTCAAGTTCCCACTGCAATGAAAGGGTGGTGCCTTGATTTGAAGGAATTTTTTTTGCAGATTAGAAAAAATGCTTCAGAAATAAGAATGTTAAGCAAAAGAAAAAAGTACATATACAGTTTCATTTTTTAATTGAGCAAATATACATAAATAACTAAGAAATAAAAGATTGAAGAAAACTTTTTAAAAAGTGCTGAAGGGATTATAAATCTTTTTAAAACTTAAAAAATTACAGATTATCTAAGTTTTCTACAATAGGCAACTAAACTTTTATTGACAGGAGGAGAAATTCTTATGTAATAAGGATGATTGTATATATTTTTTAATTGTTAGAATAATTAAGTTGATGAATGCCAAGGTTCAAAACTGATTTTTATGGCTAATATGTTTTCAAAAATTCTTTCGGTCAGTGGAGAAAAAAGAACACTGACCACTCTCTCAAGTTGCATCATTAAAAAAAAAAAATTACAAGACAGTGGATGTGGTGATGATGACTGGGAGAGGAGCACACAGAGATGGAATCAGAAGTTTGTGGAACTCCCCTTCCCTCACCTGCCCACCTGGAATAGAGAGCTTTACTACAGAATTCCAAGCACTGTTCCTTACTCCTTTGTTAACTCATTCTACACATGAAGACAAGCACACATAGAAAGATCATTTAAAGCACTCACTGCCCTTTCAGGATCAACTCCTCACACCTTGTCAGCTTGAACAATGAATCGTTTTTTGTTATTACTGTAGCATCTTTTTTAATAGTATCAGTGATTTGAGTTGATGTATTTTTAAAAGTCAGACTAATCTGGCAGCATTTTGGATGAGGCCTCTTTTGTGTGTCTGCTTCATGCTTTTGTTGGAGTTACACATTTTCCGTGTGTGGGATTGAGGAATCATGGAAAATTGCCACTTGTGTGATAAATTACTGTTTTCACCCATCAAACATCGAAAATGCTCTATGCGAGCCTTGCACACCATTATGTCGTCCCATCTAGGACCCTTTGAGAGTCAGCAGGGTGCATCTGGCTGAAATTCAGTCAGGCGATTAAATTTATTCAAGCTCGGTGAACTTGAGAGCTTTCTAAAGGAGAGTAGCTGAAGCCATGAGATTATAGTCCTGACAGGGCTCTGGAAAGGTGTCTGACACCTGACGGCTCACAGCGAGCCATGGTACCTGCTCCCATTGATTTGCAACAAAGTCTTTCTCAATAAGTATTTCCACTTAACATTTCCTCTCAGGGAACCTGTGCTGTTGAAGATATTTACGAGTTGCTTTCAGTTTAAAAATAAATCATCTCTAATTCCTCTAAGCGAAATCAATCAAAAACCTGTAAAAAATGGACTGGCTGTTTGGTCGATTCTGGCAGAAAAGTAAACAGCACTTCAGCTTTTCTCCGCCATTAAGGCCTAAATGGCCTAGAAAGTAAATCAATATTTCTAGTCAGCCTTCTGGCTATTGTTTAGCCGGTAGATATGGATTTGCTCTGGCTTACTGCACTCCTTCGGGACTAGCCTATAATCCTTTGAGAGGAATAATAAGTTCGTTATCTAGTTCAGCTCTCTGTTGTACATTTAAATGGGCAACATCCATCAACGGCCCTAGTTAAAGTTAAAGGATGAGGGCATCCCACTCAATCCCCTTTATACTGAAACACTTCCAACAGAGCTGGGAGAAATTATAATTCAAAGTTCTCCTGGTTGGCAAATGACCTGAAAACTCTAAGTAGGGATGAGGCAGCAATTCAAGTATGAGGAGGCACATAATACCGCTGTTTCAAGACAGGAAATGCTACTACCCCTTTCTGAGCCAATGGTGATACCTACATAAAGCTATGTGCTATAGAATCTCTCTCTATACCTATGAATTCTCAAATAGTATTTATTTAAATATGATTGTGATTCTGAGCCGTAAATGCTACTTAGAACTTTTCTGATGTCGCAAACCAAAATGCTTCCTTCTCTCTGTGTCAGCAAATGGAGAATCTCTCTTACTCTTATTAATTTCGTTTTAATAATGTTTAATAATAACTAGTTGATAAAGTTTCTGAACTTTAGAAGAGAATTCTGAAAAAGATTATTCCTTGAAGAAATGAACAACCACTTGCCTTTTTAACTTAATAAAGTGAAGTTTTCTCTTAAGTGCCATCCATGTTTCCTGACTTAATATGAAGAAGTAATAATGTAGGAATAATTTATTTTTGAACTATTTGATACATTCAATTGCTATGTCATTTTGTTGATTTCTTGATAGGAGCCACAAAGAGAAAGATGAATTATTAATTAATAATTAATAATTATTTCAAATGTAGAAATGTATAGTTCACAAAACATTTATTCAACAAAACAAAAAGATCAACAAATCAGAAGCAATAGTATGTGGCAAACAGTCACAGGTGTCTCTCATTATACCTTGGTCTATATTTCAGTTGCAGATCTTTTTTCACAATTTTAAGTAAGATTATCACAATAAAATTGATAAGGGGAAATATAATTATTCAAATAAAATGGCCACCACAGAATTTAGAAGGTGGAATATGTATGCAAAATATTCTCATTTAGCAAAGAACATTATTAGTGATTAATATTGAGCTAGAATAGAAAAACTGACTTGCTCTAAGGAAAGACTTTTGCTGCTTTCTTCTTCAAGGAGTCATCTCTTCAATTTCCGGAAAGTTTCTTTTAGAAAGAATAGTTAATTGTTTGGAAATCGCTTATGAAGAAAAATTAAATGCAAGAAAAATCAACATGAAATCAGTATGTTATTTAGTTTCACACATTTGTCATCTATTCTTGCTAGTTACATTTGGTGATTAGAATAATAAATGTATTAATGATTAATACTACATTAAATTTCCTTTTAAGAATTCAATTAATAATTAGTTGTCATGAAAATATATAATTTTATCTATTGTGGGTGTTTCATTGTAGTTTGAATAAGTTTCTGGTGAGAACCTTTGTCAGATCTTGCCTCTTGCAAGCCAAGCCAACTTTGTTTTCCCACCATCTTTTATATTTTCCATCCTACTTGAAGGCTGGGATTCTTTTAAGGAGTATAGAAAAAGGCAACTTGAAAGATAATAGAAAAAAGCTCTTCTCTGTCTACAGATAGGTTATATTGACATTTGAATTTCATTCTTTTTAATTATTTAGCAGCATACAGATGCTAAAGATAAAATAAGTGAAAATACTATTTTTTCATTTTAAAATTATGTTGGAATATATATTGAGATAATTTACTAATCACATAAAATGAGAATCAGTCAGAATAATGGAATAATGGAATTATTTGCAAATAATGGAATTTATTTGCAAAATTTAGTTGCGTTTTCCTCTTTGTACTTGAATATCCCTATTAAAATAAAGTTTTATTTAAATTATGTGAAAGTTTACATAAAATCTATAAATCCTAGTACATTTATAACATCAATTCACATATTTTCTGAAAGAATATAGTCTGTATAGCCTGATAATACCAAAGAGTACCCACTTCTTGCTTGCCAATAAACATTTAATACTGACTGATTTGGAAATTTAAATACATGTACATTTTCTCTGTATTTTTATGTGCTTCACTTTTATTCTGATGTTGGAAAAACACTAATACATATAGAGAAATGCTGTTATATCAATAGAATTTAAATTTCCAGACAAAACCCTTCAAGATTATAAAAGTATAGCCTTTATCTGAGAGCTGTCATTACCAGGTGAAGGTGCTAACATAAAAAGGGAGCAAGAGTCTTGTTGTTTATGAGTTAATTTCATGATGTACTCACCTTTCTACAAAACATATTCATGAGCTATCTCTGCACCTTTATATTTATCAGTGAATGGAACATTCTGTGTATTCTACACATGATTGTTGAAAGCATATACACATAAATGAATACGTAAGTGATTATATATGACTATATATAAATATATATGACTATATATGAACATATATGAAAGAATGTAAACATAAACGAATAAGTAAATGAATATATATGACTATAAATTAACACTATTATTTTCTTTCTGCAGCAGAAGCTTAGACCATTTATCAAAGTGTCCCCGGGATCTCACTAGGGCATCCATAGGCGTTGACGGAATTATCTGAGTGAAGGAGATTTGGTGCTGCTATCTGCACTCAGGAAGTGGGGAGTCGTTGACAACAAGTGATTTTGATCAAATCCTATTAGAAATTCCAATTCTATTGGCAAAAAATGGCACTGACACACAATTAGAACCAATAAAGTAGTAATTAAAGAATATTTGATTAGTCACATTTAACTGACTAAAAGACATTTATTCCACAAAACGCTAAGATAACTTTGAGGTGAGGATTTATCTAATATTCCTCCATATTGGAGACAAAACTTCTATGGCAACAGCTGTACTGTATGTGAAAAGTATTTCAGGAAAGGGCTCAGCCAACTATAACTTCAGGGATAAACCAGACCTGTTTTTGTACAACCTGTATATGTGCAATTGATTTGATGACAGGGTACACCAATTCTGAACTGCAATTAGGCAAAATGTTACTTCTCCCAAACAAAAATCCATCCTTCTCATTAGTGAGCCATCTCATAAAAAATGCACTCAATATTATATATTTAATGTTATTAATGCACACAATGTAAAAATGTGTTTTCTTTCTTACTATGTAATAATCTGTATAATATAATAATAAGTCATACTAATTTTGCATCTTGACCTGCAAAGCATAAGTGTTTATTATCTGGCCTTTGCAAAAAAAGTTTTGCCAACCCCTGTTCCAGGGTATCACACTGCTCTCTAAGAATCATAAAATATTTATGCTGCTAATTTAGCTGATACAACACCTTTGGGCCTTTGTTTTCTTTCCTTTCCTCTTACTATTTATTTATTTAATTATCCATTGGTCCAAGGATAATGTTTTTATAGTGTCTAATAATTTCTTTGTTTATGAATCAGAAACTCTGTTTATGAATCAGAAACTCTGTGTCTACTATTTGATTCTAGAAAAACTGTTAGCAAACTTTCTGAAGTGACTTATATAACAGGAAGATTGTGGACACCACCTCAGAGCCACACAACTAGAAAACAATATGAGACTGAAAACACAGGCCAAAACAGAGAAGAGCTAGAAATGCTGTATGGTGAATTTTAAAAAAAGAAGTATGCATAAGTTCAGTTCATTCCTTCTGATCTTTAAGTAGCAAAAAATATATATCCTTTTTAAATTTAATTCATCGTGGTATCTAGAAATCAGTGATGAAAAAGATCAATTAGGTCATTTAGCTCCTTTCCAAGGTTCCAATTTTCTCAGTCAGCATATTAACTTTTGCCTGTCCAAATTTAAGTGACTAAAGAGATGGGTTTCCACAACTTAACTTGGAAGATATTTCTAAATCAAATTCATCTGTACCAAAGCATCATTAAAGACTTTGCTATTAGAGTTATACTAAATTGTTCTCTGCTTAATTGCGTCTCATTTGTCCTTTATTCCTCTTGGCTACCCAAAGCAAACTTTTTTATTTGACTAGATTTATTTTAAACTAGCTCATCCACATACATTATTGATAAAGAATATATGATTACTCATTTCTTTTTGTGAGATGTATTGTTTATATATTTGTGTTCCTTTGTTTAGAAACTACAGTAGAAAAGAGATCCCTTTGTAATAAGACAGTATTTTATAGGAAAATTTAAAAAAATTCAACAAGGGTTTCAGTGGCTATGTATAACCTCTTCTAGCTTCATTTTTCAACATATTGAGTATGAATACCCATGTAAGTTGCTATTATATTTGCACTTTCTTCCTGCTATCCATTTTCCCATCACATCAGTGCTCATGTTTTTATTTTCTGAAACCTCAATCACATTAAGCCTTTCTTTTTCTGCAAAAAAAGCATAGCTCCCATAGCCCTCATTGATTAAGTCTAAGTCAAGAAATTCTGAAGATGCTAGGTTCCAACAACATATTATTCTCTTCTTCCTGCTCAATTGATGGATATCCTGTAACACAATCTTGAATCCCAAAATGAGCTGATTAAAGAAGTATTAAGAAAATCTATAGATATGACTAAGTCAATCCATCAGTGTTTTGCTCAGTAGGGTCAACTTTCTCTATATGTAGAAAATACCACTGCCAGGAGATAGTAATGAACTACAACCTCTGAGAGTGTTGCAACAGGAACTAACGACAAGGAAACATTTGCTATTAGAGCAAATAGACTCCTAATCAACATATTATTGATCCTTCATTTTTGTCAAGGTCATTTTGTGCTTTAAAAAATGATCCTACAGTACGGCTTTAATAGGAAAAGTGGACTAATTTGATTTAAAGAGTAAATGCTATTAATTATGAAAGACAGTCAATAAAAAGCTTGTTCTTCCAAACATAAAGGCAAATCTTACAGAGCCTTTGATTTATGGTAATGAATACAAAGATGAAATATTTTTGCTAGTATCTCTTACTCTCATCTCAACTTTTGCTGTTTTTCTTGCCCACATATTAGAAAATACTTAAAATAATCTCTCTAATTAAAAGCATATTTTGGCACAAAATATTTTTTTCATAATTGCCTTACTATGCTTTTTATTTTTAATAATAAATCTTTTATATAATATTTTGATACTATTTCCAGGAGAAATGTAAGAAACAAAATTTTATTTTATACTTAAGGATGCAGGTAAAAAAATGCTTAAGTAGCTCACAATAAGCTGATGTTCAAATACACCATATACCGATGACATTTAAACAAGAATTTTAGCATTCTGAAATCCAGATAAGTAAAAAAAATGTAGATAATATCTTACTATATGTATAAACAAATGTGATACCAAACATGCAATATTCTAAATTCTGGGATATTAAACCTATTAAAATCATTTTAGTTTCCATGAATGTATTGTTCACATTATCTTATCGGAAGGAATCTAATTTATAAATTATTTCACTAATAATAAACTCAGTGAATTAAAATAAATAACATTCTTGAACATCCATATGTAACCTATTGGATTACTAGACTTTCTAAGAAAAAGGGTAAATGTTTTATTCCCCTAAAAATGATTTCATTAGAAGCAGTGCAAGCTACTCTATATTTGACTTCAATAAGGTAAAATTTCTTGGTTATAAAATATGCATTTAAAGACATGCCTTCAATATAAGTTTTCCCATTGTGAGTCATCAATATGTGAATTGAAGTTTACTCTCCTGACTATAATTACATGACTATGTCACTGGAGAATGATAGAGCATGTTAACCTGACATATTGGTTAGGATGAGACTTTCTTCTTTTTATAAAAGAGTAAATTTATTGGTTAGAAAATAATATATTTTGACTATATTAGCTAAATATGAATAGATGCAAAGTAAGTCTGTTTCCTGAAAAATCCCAAATATTATTTTCCTGAAGATTTGTTTATTTAACAATTAGTGTCAAGGTGAAAATAAAATGTCATCACTTATAGAAAACTAGGGGCACAAAAGTCTAGCTTTGCATGGTACTTAAATTATTAAAATTGCCAGGCTCGGTGGCTCAGCCTGTAATCCCGCGCTTTGGGAGGCTGAGCTGAGTGGATTACCTGAGCCCGCGGGTTCAAGACCCACCTGGGCAACTTGGCGAGACCTCATCTCTACAATAAAAATTTTAAAAAATTAGCCGGGCATGGTAGCGTGCGCCTGTAGTTCCAGCTACTTGGAAGGCTGAGGCGGAAGGATCGCTGGAGTCCAGCAGGTTGAGGCTGCGGTGGCCGGAAACAGCCACTGCACTCAAGTCTGGGCTACAGAGTGAGACTCCAACTCAAAAAAAAAAAAAA
>CAUYQG010054631.1:0-52845 GCA_963574415.1 Tarsius wallacei | reverse complement strand
GGCGACAGAGTAAGACTCCAACTTAAAATATATAATGGTCACAAGGCCCGTAATTGCTATTATTCAAGAGTTAACATAGACAAGACAATGCCTGTTTTACCGTAAATACTGGAATGAGTTTGTGTTGCCGTGATCAGACTTCAGTGGTTACACTGAGTTCTCACTCCCTGAATTCTGAATTCAGATGAAATGTCTTTCTTCCCAGTTTCCTGCCTCTTGTGTTTCATTGGTGAGTGAGAGAAAGCAGCTGAGTGTTGACTGGGCTATTTCAATGGCGACTGCGGCAGGACCTAGGGCGGCTTGATCACCCAACGGGAAATTCCCTCTTAGCTGCCAGGGCCGTTTGGAGCCCCAGGGATCTTGGTGGCTTGGACTCACAGATCTGGGCCACTGCCCTTCTCTCAAACTGGCAAGAAGGGAGATCTGGTGCGGGTACCCAAACCCCAAAACCTCTAAAGAAGACGTACTTGCTGGCAACCATAACTGGAACGTGGGCCAGGGGGTGGTGGGTGGAGTGGACAACTTCTCATTTGGGTCCTTTGGGCCATCACTGTAGGTGCCAGGGAGGGGCACTCCTACCACATCAGTGCTTTGAGGACATCCTTTGGTCTGTATCTGTCCCTAAGGTTTTTGCTTGAAAGCAATTTGGCCAGCTGGCTTTGTTTCTGGTTTTGGAATAAAAGCATGCTAAAAATCCTTAAGACCCCAGTGGGCTGAGTCTTGGGTTTGGATAGGTGTGTGCATATCAGATCAAGTCTTTTTTTTTTTTTTTTTTTTGAGTCGGAGTCTTACTCCGTTGCCCAGGCTGGAGTGTAGGGGCATGCTCACAGCCACCCCAGTGACGACCTGCTGGGCTCCGGCGACCCTTCCACCTCAACCTTCCAAGTAGCTGGAACCACAGGTGTGCGCTTCCATGCCTGACTAATTTTTTTATTTATTGTAGAGACGAGGTCTTGCCAATTTGCCCAGGCTGATCCCGAACCCACTGGCTCAGGCAATCCACTCGCCTTGGCCTCCCAAAGTGCTGGGATTACAGGCTGAGCCACAAAGCCCAGCCTTCATCAGGGTCTTACTCTGCTGCCCAGGTTGGAGTGTAGCGGCACAATCATAGTTCACTGCAGCCTCAACCTCCTGGGCTCAGGTGATCCTCTTGCCTCAGCCTCCCAAGCAGCTGGGACTACAGACGTGTACCACAATGCCCAGTTATTTGTAGTTGTTGTTGTTGTTGTTGTAGAGACAAGGTCTTGCTATGTTGCCCAGGCTCATCTTGAACTCCTGGGCTCAAGCAGTCCTCCCACCTTGGTTTCCCAAAGTGCTGGGATTAAAGGCATAAGCCACTGTGCCTGGCCAACTTGGGTTTTTTAAAAGACTATATCTGCAAGTGGAAGCAGAGGGATCCGAGAGCCAGGCTTTGGTCATCCAGGTGAGTGACAGTGGTACTTGGGACCATAGTAGAAACTGAGTGGTGAGAAGAGTTTGGCTCTGCATACACTTTGAAAGTAGGACCAACTGATTTACTGAAGAATTGGATGAGGGATGTAAGGGAAAGAGAGGAGTTGAGGAGGAAGCCGGGCCTTTTGGCCTGAGCTCCTGCAGGGACCAAGTTACCATCAGCTAAGATGGAAATGCTTTGAATAGAGTAGGTCTCAATGATGGCAGGGAGTGGCCCGGGAGCTCAGTTTTAGAAATGTCAAGACTGAGATGTCCATCAGGCATTTAAGACAGGATCCTAACATCTGAGTAAAATAAGGTCCAAAGAGAGAAAGAATGCAGAAAACAGAGAAAGAAACAATGGAGTAATTCAAGAAAATTCCCCAGATCAGAAGTTGGGGGGTTTTAAAATAGGACTAAAAATGTCTGTCAAGGACCCAACTCATGGTACCTCGCATAGCTCAGCTGTAAGTGATATTTGCATAGCTATGCACGTGTATACTCTGATTTTCATTTAAAAATAATTCTCTAATGACATTGGGAAGAAATGAGTAGTTTTGTGTGAAAGAAGTGAATGTGTAGAATGTGAAGTGACTGTGTGTGTATGGGCAAGAAAGGCAGCAAAAGAGAGAATGAGCTTGTATGTGGGTATGTTTAAGTCAGTCAGTAATATCTTACGTGGGAAAATTGAGAAAGAACAGTATAAATATACCATTTACAGACACAGCAGTAAATTCTAGAAGAAACAGCTAAAAGTGTTGAAAATGATTGTCTCTGTAGAGCAGACTTTTATTTTTGTAGTAATTCCTGTGTTATTTGATGTTTTAAACGAGGTACATGCATTACTTTGACAAATTTTTTTTATCTTGTTTTTTCTTTTTTGGGAGGTACAGTTCATGATTAGGTGTACAAATGAGCTCTGACAAATTTTTAAAATTTAAAAATACTGTGGGTGTATTTCAGAAAATATAGAATAGGAGTAAGTAAAAATAGGATCAGTACATTTAGATTTGCTATTATATATTCCTGAATCCATTAACTTTTTCTCTTTGCCTGCTTTCCATTGAACACTGAGTTTTCTTTGGCTGTTTTAAGTATTTTTAAGTTTGTTTTAAGTATTTTTGTTCATGCACAGTTGTACTCATGTTTATTTACCCCTACTGATCTCTTAACATTTATCAACATCTGTATCTTCCCCTAAAGAGACACATATTCTATCTCAAGTTCAATTCCCTTAGGTCTTCCACATCCCCATTCCTCCTTGCGTTAATATCATTCAGATATTTAGCTGTGTTTTCTTTGGTTCTATGTCTTTCTTAAAGCAACAAAAATCTGTACCAAAGTACTTGATCACCGTTGCTTCCTGTTTCTTTTGCAATATCTTTGGACAAGTTTATTATTTAAGTAGTTTTTCAAGAGAGCTTTCAGTAATGGCCTTTATGTGAAAAACCTTCTGTGTCCTTGTAAGCATGGGAATATATTTTCATACCCTCAAGTGTTAAGAGTTCGGCTGGTATAAAATTTTAGTTTCAAAATTCTTTTCCCTTAACACTTTCAAAAATAACTTCATTAACTTCTTGCATCCTGTATTGCTCTTTTGATTATTGTTCCCTTAAAGATTATCTGTTTATTATTACCAGATGTTTTTAGAATTTTATTTTAGTGTTTTAATGTTTTAAAACTCTATTCTAATATTCATTGTTTCTCTTTCTACTTTGGCATCTAAAGAGCCTTTCACGAGAGGATTGCCTCAGCCCAGGAGCTTGATTGAGACCAGCCTGGGCAACATGGCGAGACTGTGTCTCTACAATAAATTAAAAAACCAGCCAGGCACAGTGGCATATACCCGTAGTCCCAACTACTTGGAAGACTGAGGCAGAAGGATTGCCTGAGCCCAGCAGGTCAAGACTGCAGTGGCCATGATTATGCCATTGCCCTCTAGCTTGGGTGATAGAGTGAGACTCTCACTCAAAAATAATAATAATAGTATAATAATAATAAAGAGCCTTTTAATCTGGGAAATTTACCTTCACTACTTCTTCCAATAATTTGTCACCTGTATTACTCAGATGCTGGCACTGATATTTTATTTACTATATCCATAAGCTTTTGTGTTATATTTTCTTTCCCTTTTCTGTTATTCTAAAATAGTTCCTCCTCTTTCTTCTGCTGCATCTATTCTGTAATTTATTCTCTCCATTGTATTCTTTTTTCTACCACTACATTTTCTTCCTAATATTTCCCCTTGATTGTTTTTTTATGATTTCTCATTCTTGTTTCATATTTCTAAGAAAATCTAATACCTAGTAGATATATTTATCCTGCTTATTTTAAACTGTTGGTGCCTGTGTTCCAATAATTCCAGTTCAGAAAATGTTTTTCATATTGTTGCCTGTAGTAGACTGGGACATGGTCCCCAAAGATATCAGGTCCTAATCCCTGGGATCTGTAAATGTTACCTTATTTGGAAATCTGGTCTTTGTGGATGTGATTAAACTGATGATCTTGAGATGGGAGATTATCTTGGATTATCAAGGTGGGCCCTAAATGGCATCACAGTGTCTTTTTTTTTTTTTTTTTTGAGAAAGCAGGATTTATTGAGAGGGCAGAAAAGCTCCCACAGTGGGAGGGGACCCGAAGGGGTTGTCCCCACAGGGTCTTAGTAAGAGAGAAGCAGAGAGATATTTCACACATGTGCACAAACACACTAGAAGGTGACGTGAAGATGCCACGAAAAGAGACTTGGAGAAGCTGGCCTTGAAGCTTGGAATGATGTGGCCACAAGCTAAGGAATGCCAGCAGCCTGACTGAGACCAACAGCAGATTCTCTTCTAGAGTTTCCAGAGGGAGCGTGGCCCTGCTGACACTTTGATTTTAGTCTGGTGATTACTGATTTTTGGACTTCTGGCCTCCAGAACTGTGGAAGAATACATTTCTGTTGTTTTAGGCCGCCAGGTTTGTGGTAATTTATTACAGCAGCCACCGGAAACAAAGACATTGCCTCGTTTTTCCTTCATAGTGTGTTTGTGTGCCTCACCGTCCAGTTATTGGGGTCTATGCGTGCATTTCCCCCGAGGGGATCATCTGCCTTGTCTGATAACATGCACGAGGAAGGGCCAAGGACCCTGTGATGTTTCTCACAACATTGTGACGGCAAGAAGTTGGAAGCAACCTGGTTGTCCACCAATGGCAGAGAAGATAGGAAAAACGTAGGGAGCACACTGCAGGGAGTCCTATATAGCATGTGAGTTTAGAAACCTGGATAGATTTTAAAGACGTGACGGCAAATGAAGATTAAGAACCAGATGATTTCTAGGACTGACACCATTTGTGTTAATAAAAAACACTTGCATGGAACCCAACAATGCACACTCAGTGCTTTCTTGCACACATAAAGGAAGGATACATATTAAACATATTAGAATGGCTGTTTCTGGAAGATCAATAGGGGATACAAGGGAAAGAATGCATCAATAAATAAAAACAAGATGGGGCCCTGAAAAAAACCAATGATGATCCTGAGCTATGAGCAGGAGAGTGTGACTGACTTAACTCTGTGCCTGAGGTCTAACCTGAATCAGCACCAGCATCTCATCCTTACCACTGTCTTCAGTTTAAAATGAAGAAAAACTGGACTGAGACTGACACTGTGAAAGATATATTTGGTGTTGAATTCGTTTCCTAGAATACAACTCCTAAAATCCTTAGAGTCTCTCAGAGTTCAAGGCCAGCCTGGGTGATATAGCAAGACCCCCCCGTCTCTATTTTTTTTAAATGAGATAAAGTATGTGAGAGTTCTTCCTAGACAGCCGGTGACCCTCTACAGAGATTATCTTGCTATTAAAATCCTGGGCCAGACTGGAGTCCAAAACAGAGTGGCAGAGTGGGAGCTCGTGGAGGAAGGAGCTAAAATGAGGAGGAAGGAGGTAGGGGCCCGTTTCTGTGACCTTGCTCGAAATTTCCGTCCCCAAGGTCTCCCCCCATGGAGCTGGCTCAGTGCTTCCCACCAGCAAGGCAGCCAGTCTAGCGTAGGGGCCATACACAGATGCTTTCAGGGGTTAGCCACGAAGCAGATATGGAGAAGTTGAAAGGTGTAGATGTGTGAATGCAGAGAAAATGAATGTCTTAGCTTGGTTACCCAGAGATGGACCTTGAGATGCATTTTTGGGTGCACACGATTTATTGAGGAGGGGCTCCCTAAAGAAACCAGTCAGGCTGGGCTTGGTGGCTCAGCCTGTAGTCCCGCGCATTTGGGAGGCTGAGGTGAGGGGATTGCCTGAGCCCGCGGGTTCGAGACCCGCCTGGGCAACTTGGCGAGACCTCATCTCTACAATCAATCAAAAAATTGGCCGGGCATGGTAGCGCGCGCCTGTAGTTCCAGCTACTCGGAAGGCTGAGGCAGAAGAATCGCCGGAGCCCAGCGGGTCGAGGCTGCGGTGGCCGGGAGCATGCCACTGCACTCCAGTCTGGGTGACAGAGTGAGACTTCAACTTAAAAACAAAACAAAACATAACAGAAACCAGTCAGGGGATGGAGTAAATCAGACAGGGAAGAGGAAGAAACCAAGCAAGGGTTCATCTTTAGAGTCTGCACTTGCAGGTGTGGTGGGTCCAGGAGCCCAAGCCCAGCTTTCCAAAGCAAGTCATATCAGGGCCTGACCTTAGAACAAAAGCACACAGAAGCCAAAAGAGGGGCATTTGATATAATCGATGTAAAACACCAAACAGGAACTGGGGGGCACCACCACATTCATGCATTTTTCTCTGTATTAACTCTACTTAATCTGACCTTCCTTACAAGCCCCACCCATTGGTTTACTTGGAGGGGGGGAAAGGAGTTCCAAAATTAGCCATTCTCCCTATCTGGCTTAAAGATTTCAGTATGTTCACTTCATTTAATCAATGTCTTGGCGAGCACGATGACTCACGCCTATTATAACACTTTGAGAGGCCAAGGTGGGAGGATTGCGTGAACCCAGCAGTTGAAGACCACCCTGGACAACACGCAAGACCTTGTCTCTACCAAACCAAAAAAAGTTTTTTTTGCCAGGGTGGTCGTCCCTGCTGCTAGGCAGCCTGAGGCAGAAGGATCACCTGAGCCCAGGAGTTGGAGGCTGCAGTGAGCTGTGATCATGCCGCTGCACTCCAGCCTGGGTAACAGAGTGAGACCCCACCAACAACAACAAAATCGAAGTCTTTGGTTATTGCTCAGTCTTCTCAGAGAAGAAAGCTTCCTTTCCCAGTCATCCTTTCCCCCGTAATTCTCTGCCTCAGATGATATCTTGAGCTATGGGG
The DNA here is from genome assembly GCA_963574415.1 of Tarsius wallacei. Taxonomy (NCBI): domain Eukaryota; kingdom Metazoa; phylum Chordata; class Mammalia; order Primates; family Tarsiidae; genus Tarsius; species Tarsius wallacei. The sequence goes on along the minus strand of CAUYQG010054631.1, from coordinate 46,120 downwards.
AGAGCTATGGGGAGAGCTATGGGGAGTCAGGTGTGTCTTACACAGCCATGATGGTGACATATAAGGGCTACGGTCCCTAGCTGAGGCATCCTTGGACTTTTCTGGCCTCTGGAGGGATGGCTGGACTCCAGCTGTTTGCTGGTTGCCTGGAGGTCATTCACTTCTGGTTGGGTCTCTGTCAGTCTGGTCATAGTCTGGGGTTATTTTCTCCTGACTTGGCTTCCGTGGGCCGTAGATTCCAGGGTCTGGTCTGCACGTTTCCTCCAGCCTGCTAGCTCAGAAGTCACAGGTCCACTCTGACCATGGACTCTCAAGGGTCTCTCTGTATCACCCACGCTGTATCATCTCGTGTGGGGAACTCCAGAGACAGATTTTTTTTCTAGATTTTTTATGCAGCAAAGTATCTATGACATAAAATGTGCCATCCTAACCATTTTAAATGCACAATTCAGCAACATTAGATTCACAGTCGTGTACAGTCACCACTACTATCTATTTCTAAAACTTTTTTATTTCCCCAAACAATTCTGCACATTACCTCCTTCCCCAGTTTCTGGTCACCTATGGGCTTGCCTATCCTAGGTGTTATATTTAGGTCGTCAGATAATATTTGTTCTTTTGGTATCTGGCTCATTTCACTTATTATAATGTTTTCATGATTAGCCCATGTTGTAGCATGTATCAGAACTCATTCCTTTTTTTTTCTTTTGAGTTGGGGTCTCACTCTGTTGCCCAGGCTGGAGTGCAGCGGCACGATCACAGCTCACTACAGCCTCCATCTCCTGGGCCCAGGCAATCCTTCTGCCTCAGCCCCTTGAGTAGCTAGGACTACAGGCTTGTGCCATCACACCCAGTTAATTTTTTGTAGAGACGAAGTCTCACTATTTTGCCCAGGCTGGTCTCAAACTCCTAGGCTCAAGCAATTCTCCTGCCTTGGCCTCCCAAAGTGCTGGGATTATAGGCATGAGCCATCATGCCAGCCTTCATTCCATTTAATGGTTGAGTTCTATTTCACTGTATGTATAGACCACATTTTACTTATCTATTCATTTTATAAGTATCTGTTTGAGTCCCTGTTTTAACTCTTTTTAGCATATACTCAGGAGTGAAATTGCTGGGTCATATAATTTGTTTCACCTTTTGAGGAACTGCCAGACTGTTTTCCATAGCAGCTGCACCCTTTCCCCTTTATGTTACTATCAACAATGTATGAGGGTCCTGATTTCTCTGAATCCTCGCCAATACTGTCATTTTCTGCTATTTTGGTTATAGCCATCCCAGTAGGTGTGAAGTGGAATCTCACTGTGCTTTTGATTTGTATTTCACTTGTGATTAGTGATGTTGAACATCTTTGCATGTGCTTCTTGGTCATTTGTATATCTCTGGAGAAATGTTTATTGAAGTCCTTTGCACATTTAAACTTGAGTTTGTCTTTTTTTGTCAGAGACAGATTTTTAAGAAGAGTGTGAGGACAAGAGACCCTTGTGCCCAAAGTGTTCGATTTACTGAATCTACAGAATCAGTAGACAAGGTCATAGTCAGCTCCTGGGCTTCATCTATCTTATGCCTCCAGATTCTTCCCTTAATTCTCAGTGATTAAAAAGAGTGGCACTTTTACTTTTCCTGCAATGTATCCTTCTTCTACCATAAGGAATGATAGGAACTACAGTCATTTACTAGAGTCCATGTTGTACAATAGATCTCTTGAAATTAATCCTCCTACTGAACTAGAATTTTGTGTCCTTTGGCCAATATCTCTCTATAATTAATAACAATGTATTGTATTCTTGAAAGTTGCTAAGAGAGTAGATTTTAGGTGTTCTCACTGCAAAACAATAAGTGTATGCGGTAATACATATGTTAATTAGCTTATTTCAGCTATCCCACAAGGTATACATATTTTAAAACACGTATCTGATAAATATATACAATTTTATTTGTCAATTTAAAAAATACATTAAAAATTTTAAAAGAAACTAAACTTAATTGTTTTCTATGATTTGGAGCACTAAAACAACCACTAGCCTTAGAGTCACAGGGTGTGGTTCAAGACCAGTTTTGCCACACATTAGTGGCCATGGTCTGAATGTTTAAGTTGCCCTCCCTCCCCCAGTCTATATGCTAAAGTCTTCACTGGCAAGGTGATACTATCAGAGAGTAGAAGAGTCTTAGGTCATGGGGACAGGGTTCTCATGAATGGAATTAGTAACCTTATAAAAGAGGCCTAAGAGAGACGCCCCTTTCTCCCTCCATCATGTGAGATGAGACTGAGAAGACAACTGTCTATGAGGAAGTGGGCCTTCTCCAGATGCAGTGAAACTGCTAGCACCTTGATCTTGGACTTCCCAGCCTCCAGAGCTGTGAGAAATAAATTTTTGCTGCTTATAAAGCAAATAAAGAAATACATTCAATGTGAGAAGTTTTCCTATCCTGAACCTAGAGAAATTACGTCATTTTTTTCCTTTGGGTATTCTTTCGCATTTGTGTGTGTGTGTGTGTGTATTTTTAATCTCTCCCTAGTCATTCTAAATGATGCCTCTGACTGTACATTCAGAAAGGCAAAAGATAAAGGCATGTTAATAATTTTCAAATATGATTTCCATGATGCGTACATGAGCGAAGGAGGCTTGGCCTTAGTGATGTGGGTGGGGGGTGAGTGAGGTGACAGAGTTAGCTGTGAGCTTCACTTACAGCAGCAATCCTCAAATTTTAATGTACGTCTAAATCACCTGGGAGTGTTGCTGAGATGCAGATTCTGGTTCAACAGAGCTTTTAACAAACTTCCAGTTGATGCCAATGCCACCGGTCTATGGATCATACTTTGATTAGCAAGGTCTTAGAGGAAATCTTACACATTAAACATCTTTTATAAAAATGCCCTCAGATAGTTCCTGGGCCAAATTTGGATTTAGCAAGCAGTCTCCACACTTGAAAAACAGAGGGACAGTATTAGGATATCACTAAGGATCTCTGGCACAGGGGATGTCTAGCACAGGGGTCTCAAACTCAAATACTTACGGGGCTAGTCTAGGGCTGGGTGGAGACCATCATGCTGGCAAACCTCTACCTGCCTATAGGGGGCACTGCTGCTGACCTCATGGGTGCCAGGCAGAAGTGCTGGCCCAGGGTGCCCACATGTCCAATTTTTTCAAGAGACGTGAAATCAAGGGATTATATGTGAAGTTCTCTGATTTCTAAATGTTTTCAATTATTTTTTTCTCCTCAAACACTCTTCAAGCTAAACAAAACAAGTTCTGTTGGCCAGATGCAAACTGCAGGGAGTTTGCTTACTTGCGCGATATTTTGCTAGACCCTTGAGAGACATAAAGGAAGAGGACCTGGATGCAGTTCTTAAGATGGGTGTAGCCTTGTTGGGAGCTAAGATTCAGGCACATGAGACAGCCAAAGGGCAGTGCAAAAGCTTGTGTCTGCAAGGGAGGAAAAAGGAAACCTAGGCCTTTTAAAGGAGCAGTGAAACCAAGCGCCACTGAGGCTTAAGATACTATCCCAGAGCTGAATTTTATGATTCGTAGACTTGCCCCTTGTGTGGGAAATATCCAGTTAACTTTGTCTTAGTGGATTCATTAGTGCTGATGAATAAACAGTGCAGTCACTTCTGCTCAGCGCCAACTTTGACAGTTAAGCAGGTAATAGTGATTTGCAGCAAATGTGGTTTAAGAAATAGATGCGGCTGGGCTCGGTGGCTCAGCTTGTAATCCCGCGCTTTGGGAGGCTGAGGTGAGTGGATTGCCTGAGCCCGTGGGTTCAAGACCCGCCTGGGCAACTTGGAGAGACCTCATCTCTACCATAAATCAAAAATTAGCTGGGCGTGGTAGTGCGCGCCTGTAGTTCCGGCTACTTGGAAGGCTGAGGCGGAAGGATCGCCGGAGTCCAGCAGGTCGAGGCCGCGGTGGCCGAGAGCGGCCACTGCACTCCAGTCTGGGCAACAGAGTGAGACTCCAACTCAAAAAAAAAAAAAAAAGAAAGAAATAGATGCATCTGCAAATATTAGTGGAATATGTCACGAACACTGCAAGACACAAGAGGTTGTTGCAGAAAGAGAAAGGTTTTCTAAAAGTTATATGAGATGAATCTGAAAATGGAGTCATGAAAATTCACTTGAATAAATGGAGGGATGTGGTAAACTGAATAATGGTCCCCCAGCGGTATCTATGTTATCATCTCCAGAATTTGTGAATATGTTACCTTATCTATCAAAAGGGATGTTAAAGAAGTAACTGTCCTCGGTTATCTGAGTAGGCCCCAAATCGTCACAGGAGTCTTTATAAGAGGGAAGCGGGGGCTCAGAGGGAGAGGGAGAGATTGGAGGATGGAGCCAGGAGCCCAGGGGCGCAGGCAGCCTCCGGAAGCTAGAAAAGGCAAGAAAACAAATTCTTCCCCAGGACCTCCAGGACGAACAAACCCCTGCTGACAGCTTGACCAAGTCCACTGAGATTGACTTGAGACTTCGAACTTCCAGAAGTATAAAATAATGCATTTGTGTGCTTTTATATGTTACAGCAGCTATAGGAAACTGACTCAGAAGGCAAAGAGATACAGAAGGCAGGAAGTATGAAAATACTTCTAAAATTCTGAGTCTCAAACATACAAAAAAGGAATTAGTCCTCTACTAATGCCATTTTGTCACTTGCTGTCCTGAACATTTAACAGTTAAAATGTTTTCTTCTGATATATTAAGTCTTTATTGACTTATGTACAACATGGAAGTGACACTTTCATTGCACTTACATGTACTGAAATTATGTCAGAGAAACTGACTCAAATGAGATAACACATGTAAAGTGCCCAACACAATGCCTGACACATAACAGGTGCTTGTTAAATGTTAGTTTCTTCCACTTATCCTTATAGACCTTGGATTTTGAGGTATGCAAATATAATGCATATGCATGCTGGTATTGTGTTTGAAGTTTGTTCCTTTGTTGTATAACAGTTATTGTATGGCTCAGTATTCTGAAGCCTTAATTTATCACATGAATAAATAAAAAGGTACAGTTGACTAGTCTTGGAAAACATTAGGCAGTTAAAGGGTCAAACTGAAACCGACACAAGATGAAGTTTACTTATTTTGACTTAGTGGTCGCCAGAATTAATCAGATCACAAAATGTGCATAATTTATTTCTCAATTGGAATTTTTAAGTGTTTATTCTTAGCAGTTCTTTAATATTAATTTCATGCTAAATGAATCATTATGGAATACTTATGAGGAAAACTATTTTTAAGACATGTGCTCATTTAAAAATGTAGCTTATTACTTTCTGCAGGCAATAAAAATGTGCTATATTAGTTACACCACACCATGATTGGTGGGATACATGATCTAAATAGGAATGCATTTTTTTACTGAACTAAAGAAAATTGGACTGAAAGTGGCTTAATGTTCTTTTGAAACAGGGTGTATCATTGCTCAATGGAAAAAGGACAGATTTTTGTTTTCTGGGAATTCTGTCAGATATTGCACAATGACAGAGTTGTTTCTCCACTCTACAGTGTTGACAGTAAGTCAATAAGAGAGTTTACCATCTTCCTGCCGCCTGGTCTCTGTAGCTACAACCTCCCCCCCCCTCCCTGAGATCCCTCTTTTATTGAATGAAATTGCTACTTTCTTGAATTTACTTCATTTTGACAACTATATAGCTACTTGGAGGAGCAGATGTCAATTAATTAAAGGAAGATTCCTTTCACTAGCCTAAGCTTCTGAAGGGCAGAGAATGGGGTTTTGGGATTTTTTTTTGGATTTTAATGCTTTTTTTCTTCACCACAGTCACCCAGACCTTATTGTAGCGCCTCAGTTGAGTTCAGCTGCCTGCCATAGAGACCTGAAATAACACTTGTTTAAACAAAATAGAAATGCATTTTTTCCTTATTATAAAAGAAGCTCAGAGTTAGGCAAACCAGGTAATCCTAGGATTATTGGGGACCTAGGGTCTTTCTATGTTTTTTGCTCTGCCATCCTTATTCAGTGGCCACCATTGCTGAGGGTACCTTACTGAGGGTACTGGGACTCCTTACTGAGGGTGCCTTACGCTGAGGGTTCTGGGACTCCAGCCATCCTGCCCTGATACTAAGTAGGAAGCAGAAGCGAGGGGGAAAGGGCTAAAAATTTCCTTGCCTGCTGTCTTTCCACCTTTTAAGAAGCTTTTCTGGGCTGGGCGCAGTAGCACACGCATGTAATTCCGGCACTTTGGGAGGCTGAGGCAGAAGGATCTTATAAATGAATAAGTTTTGCTGCACGGAGCACTCATGAATTATCCTCATTAATCTCATGTTAGCAGTTCCACCCCTTGTTAATGCCAGACACTGACGTGGCATTGCAACGCACCCAGCAGACACGACTACATTTCCCAGGCCCCCTCACCACTGGGAAGCCAGTGACTCAAGTGTAGCCAGTGAGAGAGAAGGGGAAGTTGATGGATGAGACTTTCCAGAAAAGCTTTTTTTTTTTTTGGTCACAGTCTCACTCTTCTGCCCAGGCTGGAGTGCAGTGGAACGGTCACAGCTCACTGCAGCCTCGACCTCCTGGACTCAGGAGATCCTTCTGCCTCGGCCTCCCAAGTAGCCAGGATTACAGGCGTGTACCACCACATGCAGCTCCTTTTTCTATTTTTTTTTTTTTTTTTTATAGAAATGAGGTCTTGTTATGTTGTTCAGGCTGGTCTAGAACACCTGAGCTCAAGTCATCCTCCCACCTCAGCCCCCCAAAGTGCTGGCATTACAAAGGTGAGCCACCACAAAATACGATTCTCAAAAAAACAAAATTACAACGATGGTAGATTTTTTTTTCTCCTAAAGTCCTTATTTGACCAAATTAAAAAATTGTTAAATATGTCAATCCCCCAATATTATTGACATTTTACCGCTACTCCCATAAATTAAAGAAAAAAAAATCTAGGGAACTCCTGGTTTCCCCCAACTCCAAGATGCTTAGACAGATTTGTGTCTTCAACACAGCATATATGCCTTATGGCTTATGCTTGGTAGTGTTAGGGTTCAGAACATGCTACTCCAAAATAAGGCACATTGACATCTGAAGAAATAGCAGCAGCTGGATGGTGACCTTCACTCCCTCTCCTCCCTTTCCCCTGATGCAGGTAATAAAACCTAGGAAGGATTTTCTGACCTTCCCCTGAAGCAGGTCATAAGACCATCAGCTGAGATAGGCCCTCTCTAGATCCGTATCTCTGAAAATGAATAGTCACAAAGGAGAATTTGAACAAATAGGCTTTGCTAACATTCTCCTACTTTATTCCCACTTCTGTCCAATGATAGCTCTCCATGACTGTCCACTCTTCATTAAACCTAGCATTAAACAAGCAAACAAAAACCACAAGTTTGCTGGGCACAGTGACTCATACCTGTAATCTGTGAGAGGTTGTGAGAGGCTGAGGCAAGAAGGCTGCTCTAGCTCAGGAGTTTGAGATCAGCCTGGGCAACGTGGCAAGACCACATGTTTCTGAAATAAATCAATAAATTAGCTGGGCGTGGTAGCGCATGCCTGTGGTTCCAGCTACTTGGGAGGCTGAGGTAGAAAGATCGCCTGAGCCCACCTGGTCAAGGCTGAGGTAGCCGTGAACATGCCACTGCACTCAAGGCTGGGCGATGGAGTGAGATGTCAACTAAAAAACAAACAAGAAACCCTCCCCCAAACCCCCAAAATAACGACAACCAACCCTTCCCTCCCCCCACACACGGTTTAACTGCTTCTTTGGGTCTTCATTTCCTTATGAAGGCTCCTGTGTCATATAAAACTGACATTAAATATATTTGTATGCTTCTCTTGTTAACCTGTCTTTTGTTATAGAGGCCTCAGTCATGAAGTTAGGATGGGTAAGGAAAATATATTTTTCCTTCCCTACAGTGGTGTCACATTAGGAATCCACTGGTTAATTTATCAGGTAGGCTCAGCCAAAGTGCTAATGCCCAGTGACCTAGGGAAGACCTGCCCCCCCCAGATCCTGAGTTGGGGCTTGCTTTGCAACAAGGAAGAGAAGATTGCAGAAGCCAGCACAGGTGAATGGGTGATTGTTGCAAGGATTTGGGGGAATCTCGCAGACAAGTAAGCAGGAGAGACATTTTGTCAGTGTGTCTCAAAATTGAGCTTAAAGATAGAAAGCTGGGAATGTGGATTGCCTGAGCCCACGGGTTCGAGACCCGCCTGGGCAACTTGGGGAGACCTCATCTCTACAATAAAATCAAAAATTAGCCGGGCGTGTAGCACACGCCTGTAGTTCCAGCTACTTGGAAGGCTGAGGCAGAAGGATCGCCGGAGCCCAGCAGATTGAGGCTGTGGTGGCTGGGAGCATGGCACTGCACTCCAGTCTGGGTGATGGAGTGAGACTCCAACTCAAAAAAAGAAAAAAGAAAAAAAAAAGAAAGCTGGGAATGGCAGCTCTGCCAACTAACTTTCTTTGCCTTTCTTTCACTTTCTCTGCCAACCAACTTTCTTTGCCTCTTTCATGGCTTTCTTCCCCTCGATGGTTGGCATGGAGACTTTAGCTCCTGTGGTATGGAGGTGGTACCGTCTCTCAGCATTGCAATTCCAAATTGCCCAGCAACGCTTTGATTGTTTCAGCTAGGGTCGCCATCCCTGGCTCAATAAGCTGTGGCAGGTAGTGGGCACTCTAGTCCCAGTACGTCCTTCTAGGTGCACTCTTTAAGCAGAGCCTAGGATAGGGTTATCCAACCTTTTTGGCTTCCCTGGGCTGCATTAAGTAAAGAGGAATTGTCTTGGGCCCTTCATAAATTATATAATTAATGTATATACATAATAAGACTTCTTTTAAAAGTATTTTTTATTATAAAGTTTAGAAAAATGAGAACAAAATAAAACTAGTGGGAATTTTGACTTTATTTTTGTAAAACAAATCTATCAATCTGCTTTGATGGAAGTGGTCAAATTCTTAGTGAGTTTCTCAAGATGTTCATCAGAAATGTTTGTTCAAATTTTGTTCTTCATATGCTTTGTAATTGAAAACAGCTGCTCACAAACATATGTGCTACCAAAAAGCGATGTCATGAATAAGGCACGATTGTGCACTTCAAAAATGGAACTACACATGGGGTTACAAAGGAAATTGCTTAAAAAAACCACAATGATGCTAAAAGATTTTGTGGGGCTGCACTACTAGTGTCCTGGGCCACATGAAGGTTGGACAAGCCTGGCCTAGGGCATGAACAGTGGGTGTGGGGATGGGGGAAAAGGGAGAGGCATCATGCAGCATTTATAATACATTTCCCTTTTTCCATCAATTTCCACTTCCCCCAATCACCCTTCCTTGACCTCAGGTGCTTTCCTCTCAGGGTGGCAGATCAAAGACCTTCACTGTTACTTGCTCCGCTCCATTTCTTGAAGTGTCTCCTACACAAACATTATTCTCACTGTTTTCTTCTCTAGTTCAACTTATATTCCTCAGTGGGAACGGTTTCACCGGAAAGCAAAGTGGTGATTAGAGCGCTAAGCCTCTGGAGTCATCTCACCCCACCCCCTGTAGGCACCCCACTAGCCAGGGGCATGAACAAGCACTTTGGAAGCATTGAGAAGCACATGCCCCAGAGTCAGTCCTCCTGGGTTTGGAGCCAGGTTCTAATGTCCACTAAAGAGATAGCCCTGGAGCAGTTTCTATACCTGTGAGACTAGAATATTGCCTACTATGTGAGGTCTTAAACACGCATTATTCACAGCTGAGGTATGGGAGGCAAATATCAAAGCCAGGGGCAAGATGGCATGAAATACTGGGGTGCCGTATGAGGACTGAAAACCAGGTGGGTGTTTGGGTTAATTCTAGAAGTAGTTACTGCAATGGCTTCCAACACATGGGATCCGAGACAGGTGATGTTGAACTTTGAAGAAAGGTCTGATAATGTAAGGAACATTGCGGCACTCAGATGATTCCCCCCACCTTGAGAATGTAAAAATTGAATGTAAAGGATGTAATAATTTTCACCTAAACATGCCATTTTTCATTTTTACATTATCTCAGTGTGATTGGATTCTATGCTAAAACCAAAACTGTTTCCAGAGGCACACATACTCAATGTTATGATCCAATTAAAAACAGTATCTGTATCAAAGTATTTGTTTCTCTGGAAGATTTTTGGGCATTTTACAAAGTGATCATCTCCTTACTGCTTCAAATATCAGTTAAGGATAGCTCTGTGCAAATGGATGCCAGACAAAATGAATGTCTATAAATCCCCATACATTTAAGTTTGGATCTCTATGTGCTTCCCATTTAGGTTCAAATTAGGCCTAAACATGGCGTCACTTCATATACTACAGGGTTGGATGAGCCTAGCAATTCTTTACTAACCACTGAATTAAAAAGACATACAACCGCAGTATGGCAAGACCTCCATTAGTAACACCACAAACACGAAAGATGATTTTTCAGCAAACATGTAAGAGGACCGGAGTACCAAGATACACATTTTCTCTAAAGGAATACGTGATTTAATTGCCTTCTTTGTTGGTGAAATGCAGGACTTAAACAAGTATTAACTTGTGATTTGTGACAACAAACATGACTTTCTTACCGCCAAGGTGCCACGAAGGGTGCCTATCCAGGATTCACCCACACTGAACTATGTACACGTCAAAAAAGCACAGCCTTCTTTAACTGGCAGGCACTCGTTTCAAGAATGGATTTAAACACCTGATTCCTTAATCCAGTTGCAGATTCTGCCACTTTCAAGTTCTGGATCAGGTTTTGTATCTCCCTTTAATTTTTGAAATATTGTTGCTACTGCCATTCTACCTACAAACTGTATCACTTACACGCTGTATCACCTTGGCGAGGTACTTAACCTCTGAACTGAACTTATTCGTTGGCAAAATGGGTATTTCTTCACCATAAGGATAGTTGGAAACGTCTGAATAATTGAGAGCTGTTTTTATTACACGCACACACTGCTTTGTAGTAAGGTTTTCTGAACGCATAGGTGAAGTCGTAGTTTTATGTTTATGAGGCATTGATTTAAAGGCTTAGGGCTAGATGCCTGATTTATTATTTTTTTTACAACTTAGACATTTATGAAAAACTCTCATGCATTAAAAGTTCAATAACTAAAAAAAAAATTCACTAAGACAAGCTAATACCATTCCCATGAATGGAAGCTTGTAGAAAATTCTCCTTTCCATTCGTCTAAGTGGTTTAAACGCAGCGTGGGACTGATGTGAACCCGAATCGCACTCTGCATGGAAATAACTCTTGGCGAGGGGGCCATTCGTTAAAGATGTCTTCTTCGTTGTTACTGCTGAGGCCACAGCCAGGAAATCATATTCCAGGCCCTGTTTAGAGGTTTTGCCCCCTTTGCAAAGCCTCCATTTTCCTTTCAGATAACTCACTTCCACCTTACTCCCACTGCGTTTGGAACAAAAATTCAGAAGAGTGGGGCCGCAGCGGACTGGAAACCCCGAGACTCCTCTCCGCCGGCCCCGCCGGCGTCCGTGAGCGCCGGGCCCCAGCCGACCCCCCGCCCCGCCGGGCCCACTTCCGCCCGAGCCCGCCTGCGCCCGCCCCGCCCCCACCCGTCCGCCCGAGATTCGTCGGAATTTTCCCGCGATGCCGCGAGAGCGCGCGGGGCGCTCGCCAGGCCCCAGCATGCACCGCGGGCACGTGCGTGTGCGTGTGCGCGCGCGGCCCCACCGCCGAACGACCGCGGGAAAATTCCAAAAAAGTCAAAACAAAACAAACAGCCAACATGAGGCGAAGCCACGTTTTCAAGCCACAGAACCCGGGCGGTGGCTTCCTTCCCGCCGCTGCTCAAACTGCTGAAGCAGCTCTGGCGAGGACCGCCTGGTAAGAGAGGCCACGGAACCAAGCGAGGACGGCCGCTCCCCTCGGGGGTCCAGGCGACACGTCAGCAGCTGGCGGGGGGTGGGGGGAGGGAAGGGAGGGAAGACTCGCGAGAACGGCCGCCGCGCTCCCCCGCGCCTCGAGGTGGGTTAGCGGGGCTCCAGGCCGGTGCGGGGCTGAGGGGGGGCGGGGAGCGGCGGGGCGTGGCGCCAGCCGGGGGCGGGGCCAGCGAGGAGGCGGGCCCACCGGCGAGGGGCGTGGCCGACGCGGGCGGGGCTGCCGGGAAGGCGGGCCCGCCTGCGGGGGCGTGGCCAGGAGGGCGGGGCGGTCCCGGGGGCCGGAGCTGGCGCAGGGGTCACGCGGAAGGGAGCCCCCGGCGTGGTGGGAGCCGGGAGTTGGCGTGTTGGTTCTTTTTGTTCGTTGAGCAAGGCGGCGATGTCTTCTTAAAAGGAGAGGAGCAAAGGTGAATTTCTGTGCTTCGGATCCGTGGGAGCTGTGAAAAGCTCGCCTCTTTTAGCCCGTCACCCTCTCCAGCTGGCCCTCGTCCTCCCCGCCCCCCCGCCCCCAACCCCGGGGCGTCGAGAGGGGGCGAAGCCCAATTAGGGGAGCCCGGGGCGCGGCTGTGATCCCTCCCTCCTCTGCCCTTCATCCCCGGCCTGGAGGAGGGCCGTGATGGGCGATTGTCTCCCACCACTGGGTCTGAACGCCGGGCCAGATCGCATTCAGAGCCTTGGAGAAGTTTTTTGTGGGGCGCTGCCTGTTTGCTGCCTTGCGTTTTGTATTTTTTAGGTGAGCGCGTTTGCAGCTAGGGACCATCTGTGGTCTTGTATGGGCTGGCGCGCTGGAGGAGGAAAAAGATTTTGGAGTTTTTGAAACGAGACGTTTGGGACCAGAATCTTAAGGAAAGAGGCCAAGGAATTTTCCAGCAAGTACCTGTGTGTGCCTCGACTTTTGTTCTCATCTGAAACTTGGAAAACTCCCGAGCTCCTGGCTTTAGTCTACCCTGTGCCCCACGTACTGCAGCTGAACTGGGATGTGATTGACTTGCCATTTATCAGTTGGGCCGAGCACTTTTGGGCCACCCAACTTCAGCTGTTTACGAATGCCACTCGCCTTCAGCGGTATGCCGTTCAGAGCATTTTCTCGTTACGCCCCTCAAGGGTTGTTACAAGTGACAGAATTCATCCCATGTGTTGGGATCATTCATTACATACGCTTAGATAGAGAACATGTTCTTCGTGACGTTATCCATTAAACTTAAGTCAAATTGATGTTTCAGCGTAATGTACTGTAACAGATTCACGTGGAAATAAGCACTTATATACATTGCTCTTAAAGATATGCAACAAAGGCCGCATCAAAAAAGAATTTGTTTTCCTATTTATATCTAAGGCCTCTTTCACCTCTTTTCCCAGAGTAAACGTTAAGTCCTGCTTCTTTAGGACCACACTAATTATACTTTGTATATTATACATTTTAATTTATTTTTTCTGTATATGGTCATATTTCTCTTGAGGTCTAGAGGAACATTTACTAAAGTCTCAGAAAAGAAAGGCAAGCTCTATATTGGTATTTTTTGTTCTGTTCTCTAATACGAAGCATTAACTTGATTGATTGGCTGGATGTGAAAGATGTGTTGCTGTATGTATGTGAAACTGTGCATGTACGTTTTAAAATAAATGGTACTTTTAACCAGTTCCATATTTCAGCAAGTAGTTCCAGCAACAATTATACAAATTTTGTGTTTATGGAAACCAGCTACAGGGAGGCCAGCCTGGCCAGTAGAAAGTTGGATTGATTATCTAGGCCACAGAGAGAGCCAGAAGAGTCTCACATAAGTGGTAGTTCAAGTTGGTAGTGGTAGAGCCTCAAATCAGGTTAGAAATCAGCACCAAATGGTTTTCAAAAAATTTTATTTTAGGTTGGAATACGTATATTTTCTGTTCTATATATGTATCCTGAATGATTGATTTTTTTAAAATGTGAAAGGACACTTACAGGAGAAGTACATTGAATTTGTAGTGTTTTCATAAAAATACAAAACTGGAGAAGGAAAAACAATTCAGATAACAATACAAATCTTGAATTTTTTTTTGTTACTAAATACCAAATAACTTTTTTTTCTGGACTTGGTTTGGAAAGGAACTTGTAAGTTATCTGGGCTGTTCTGTTAGGCTCTTTATGAACTCTGCAGGGGATTTAGAAACTATTTTTCTGTTAAGATCTGTAATACCGGATAATCTAAAATGTTCCTTGATAATGCATTTCTGATACTTTTCTCTAGTTACAAGAGGGCAGAGTTCATTTGGAAATCACCTTTTTGAAGCTGTATACTCTGTTTATAAACAATTAACTGATTTTTAGTAAATGTTTGGAATTGTTCAGTGATCACCATAGTTGAATTTGATTGCATCACCTTAACAAGTTTGCACATGCAAGTTTGTAGTCAATGCTGGCTCCTGCTTTCAGGCTCAGGCTATCATTGATTTGTTTTCTGTATCTATATATGTTTTCTGGATATATTTCATATAAATGAACTTTTAAAATATGTGCTCTCTGTGTCTGGCTTCTTTCCCTAGCGTACTGTTTTTGAGATTCATCCATGTTGTAGCACGTATCTGTAGTTTGTGCCTGTTATTGCTGAGTAGCATTGCGTTATATGGATATACAACATTTAAAGATCAGTTGATGGACATTTAGTTTGCTTCTGCTTTTTGACTTCTATGAAAAATGCTGCTGTGAATATTTGTGTGCAAGTTTCTGTGTGGACATATATTTTCGTTTTTCTTGGATAGGTACATATGAGTGGAATTGCTGGGTTGTATAGTAAGTTTATGCTTGACTTTAAAAATCTACCAAATGATTTTCCAGTGTGGCTGTACCCTTTTACATTCCTACCAAAGTAATGCATGAGGGTTTCAGTTTTTCCACATCCTTCCCAACAATTGTTACTGTGTCTTTACTATAAACATCCTAGTAGGTATGAATTGGTATCTGATCATGGTTTTAATTTGAATGTCCCTGTTGGCTAATGATGTTGAACATATTTTCATGTGTTTATTCACCATTCTTTATATATATGTCTATTCAAATCTTGTTTTTGTTTTTCATTGGGTTGTCTTATTGGGTTATAAGCATTTTTTGTATTTTCTGGATACAAGTCCATTTTCAGATATGTGTCTTGCAAATAATTTCTCCAGGTCTATTTGTCTTTTCATTTTCTTCATGGTATCTTTTGAGGCACAAACATTTTATTGATTTTGAGGAAATCCAGTTTACCAGTTTCTTTTTCTGTATTATATTTGAGATCTATGGCAAATTTACAATTAATTTTTGTATGTGGTATGAGGAATGAGTCAAAATTTATCTTCCTTCTTTTCTTTTCTTTTTTTTTTTGAGTCAGGGTCTCACTCTGTCTTCCAAGCTGGAGTACAGTGGCATTGATCATGGCTCGCCGCAGCCTCAGCTTCCTGGATACAGGCAATCCTTCTGCCTAACCATCCTAGTAGCTGGGACTACAGGTGCATGCCACCACGCCTGGCTTATATTTTGATTTTTTTGTAGAGACAAGGTCTTGCTGTGTTGCCTAGACTGGTCTTGAACTCCTGGGTGTAAGTGATTCTCCCGCCTTGGCCTCCCAAAGTGCTGGGATTACAAACATAAGCCACCATGCCTGGCCCAAATATATCTTTTTGCATGTGGATATCCAGTTGTCTCAGAACCATTTGTGGAAAAACTGTCCTTTCTCTATGTAATTGCTTTGGCACTTTTGTCAAAAATCAGTTGACAATTAGTGTAAGAGTTTATTTCTAGACTCTTATTTCTGTTTCAGTGGTCTGTGTTTCGTTTTTTTTTTTTAAGTTAAAAATGTCTTAATTTTTTATTCCTGGTACCACCATTGCAATTTACAGGGCAATTTACCTGATGTAAGAAAAAGGAAAAGACAAAGCTACAACAGATAAAAGATTTCAGAAATGTACATTTAACTGACACTACCCGGTGTTAGTGCTGCACTCTTTGCAAACTGTGGCTATGACAGTCCTGGACAAGAAGGGTTTCCTGTTTAAGCTACAGTGACTTTTCTGACTGCAGAACATCGTTTCTTCTGTGACAGATTTTTATAGTTCCTCTAGTGTATTTGGGACAACTTTCTTAAAGTAACCTGCAGCTTTCTCGATAAATCCTTGCTGTCTCTTCTGCTAAGCCCTTTTGTGCTGTTTTTAGAACTTCCACCCCCAGATGCATAGCCACCACCATAAGACCTGCCCAAGTTTCTTTCACCAAAACTGCCCCCTTTTGTAGGTCCATAATTTGATTGCTGCTCTCCGCTGTAATTTTCAAAGTCACTATAGTTACCACCACCGCCACCACCATTGTTGCTATCACCCAAATTTCCTCCTCCATTGTAAACATCACATCCTCAACACCACAGCCACCACATCCACCACCTTGGCTCCCATATCCTGGTCTTCTGCCACCATAGCCCCCTCTACCAGGACCACCGCCATAGTTGCCACCATCACTTCCAGAGCCATCATGTCCACCGTCTACCTCTGCAGCTACCACTCCACTACCATGGGCTCCTCCTCTTCCACCAGTTTCCACCACAGCCAAAATTACTTCCACCGTCTCCAAAGATTCCTCCATGACCTGTAAAGTTGCCAGATCCACCTCCACAACTCTTTGCTATCCAGTGGACCGCATCACTTATTAATTAATTAATTAATTAATTTTTTGAGTTGGGGTCTTGCTCTGTCGCCCAGGCTGGAGTGCAGTGGCACAGTCACGACTCACTGCAGCCTTGACCTCCTGGGCTCAGGTGATCCTTCTGCTTCAGTCTCCTGAGTAGCTAGGGTTATAGGCGTGCTCCACCACACCTGGCTAATTTTTTTACTTTTTTGTAGAGATGAGGTTTTGCTGTTTTCCAGGCTGGTGTTGAACTCCTTGGCCTCCCAAAGTGCTGGGATTATAGGCATAAGCCACCACGCTCAACTTGCATCCCTTATTTAGAAAGAGCCCTTTCCACTTCGCAATTAGACTCATTAATTGTGTGCTATTTTTGAACAGCAGTTTTATCAACTGTTATCATGATCATCAAAAGTTAGAAAAGCATGGGGAGCTGAGGCAAAAGGATCCAGAGGATCTCTTGGGCCCAAAAAAGATCTGTAAAAGTCTGCTACAGAAGGAATGGTCTCCTAAACTATCATGTGCAGTTTCAAAGCTCAGATCCCCAACTGACAGCTTTCTCAACTGCTCTGGTTCCTTGGAATCAGCACGTCCCCCTCCCGTGGCTGTTGTGATGGCTGGAGTTGGGCTGTGGCCCATTGGCAGTTTTACCTCTAGTTTGAGACTGGACTTGCCTTTCCTAGCTTGGGTTTAATATGGGACTGAGCGGAGGAGGCCTAGTCTTATAGCAGTACCACACTGTCTTGATTATGGTAGCTTTATAATAAGCTTTGAAGTTGGGCAATATAAGCTATTCACTGCTTTCCTTTGTTTTCAAAATCCAGTGTGTTCCTGCTCCTTTTCCTGGCTCTTCTGGTTCCTTACATTTCCATATAAAATAACCGTGCTGTGATAGATTTTGGTAGGCATTGTATTGAATTTATAGATCTGTTTGGGGGAGAAGTGCTGTCTCAACGTGATCATGGAACATCTTTCTGTTTGTTTAGATCTTTAATTTCAGCAGTAGTACTTTTCCATGTACAAATCTTGCCCTTATTTTGTTAAATTTATTTTGAAGTATTTTATTTTTGACTATTGTGAATAGAATTGTTTTTGAATTTCATTATTGGATTCTTCATTGCCAGCATATAAAAATACAATTGATTTTTGTATGTTGATCTTGTATCTTGCAACCTTGCTGAACTTGATTATTACTTCCAGCAGTTTTTTTGTGTGAATTCCATAGGATTTTCTCCATGCAGCACCGTGTCTTCTGTGAATAAAGACAATTTTTCTTCTTCCTTTCTATCCAGATACCTTTTTTTGGGGGGGCGTGAGTTCACTGGTTGAAACCTCCAGTACATTGCTGAGTAGACAGAGAAGAGAGTGGACATTCTTGACTTGTTTCTCATGTTAGGAGGAAAACGTTTAATCTTTACCATTAGTTATGACATTAGCCAAACGTTTTTTATAAATGCTCTTTTTTTTTTGAGTTGGAGTCTCACTCCATCGCCCAGCTGGAGCGCAGCGGCCGCTCCCGGCCACCGCAGCCTCGACCCGCTGGGCTCCGGCGACCCTCCCGCCTCCGCCTTCCGAGGAGCCGGAACTCCAGGCGCGCGCTACCGCACCCGGCTAGTTTTTGATTTGTTGTAGAGATGAGGTCTCGCCGAGTTGCCCAGGCGGGTCTCGAACCCGCGGGCTCAGGCAGTTCACTTACCTCGGCCTCCCAGAGCGCGGGTGACCGCTGAGCCGCGGAGCCCGGCTGGCTTTGGGTATTAAGATAATATTGGCATCTTAGAATGAGTTGGGAAGTGTTCCTCTTATTTTTTGTGAGTTTATATAGTATTGGTATTGTTTTCTCTTTAAACACTCGACGGGATCCACCCACGGAGTCATCTGTTCTTAGACATTTCTTCATGGGGACGTTTTAAACGACAAACTCGGTTTCCTCAGCGCCGGAGTCCGCGTGCGCATGCGCGCAGGCCTTCCAGCGCAGGCCTCTGTGCTCGCGTGCCCGAGATTTCTGCAGCGCGTGCCCCGGCCTCCCCTGCGCCAGCTCGCACACGTGCACGCGCACCGTGTCCAGCGCCGGCTCCCACGGGTGCCAAGTCCAGCGCTGGCGCCTGCGCACACGCGCACACGCCTGCCGCTTCTGCAGCGCCGGCTCCCACGGCGTGTGCGGCTCTGCCGGCGCCAGCTCCGTCCGCGTCCGTTGCCAGCGCCGGCTCCCCGGCGCGTGCGGCTCCCGCGGCGCTGGCTCCCGGGCTTGTGCGCTGCCCGAGCACCTGTTCCCGGCGCGCGCGTCTCCAGCCGGCCTTCTGGCGCACATGCTTCTGCAGCAGCGCCCGCGCCAGCAGCGTGTGCAGCTTCCCAGCGCCGGCGCTCGCAGCGCGCTGCGGTCAGCGGCGCCTGGCGGCCAACTTTGTAGCCGTCTACCGCTCAGGCGACCGGATCGCGGCGCGCCTGGTGCGACGTCGTCCTGTGGACGCCTGTTCCTGGCACTCTGGAAGCTGGGCTTCTGGCAAGGTGCCAAAGGTCACGGTGGTTTCCAGCGAGTTCAGCCGGCGCAGCACCCGTGGAGACATCGCTGCCGTTCAGTGAGCCACGGCTGTGCCTGCTCCCGAAAGGTACAGATCTCGTTCCTGGGGAGGAGGAGGTGTTCTTCCTGAGTCCTGTCTCGGCCCTGGGGGTGGTGACTGTCCCTTATTGCTATTCCTGTGTTCTCTAGAGCTTTTCTGACTAGCCAGTCCCTTGTTACTCCAGTTCTAACATAGTGACTAGTTCTTTATATTTGACTTTTCTTATTCAAGTTACCATGTGACTTTTCTTTTGATTGGGTCCAACCTGATCTGTCATCTTTGCTTCCAACTTCCTCAAGAAATACAGTGGCTACAGTCATGTGGCCTATTCACCTTCTTGAATTGAGAAAGTAAAAACCTCGAGTTATTCCTGCTTACAAGTGGCAAAAGGCAGGTTTTGGTGAGAAAATGTCAGGCTTTTATAAAGTGATGAATTGGGATTTATATTTTCTTTGCTTCTTTTCAGGCCTTTGGAAATTAGAAACAGTACAGGTATCTTGGGAAGTGGCGTTAGGAAGCAGGAAGGGAGGGGGAGAGAAAAGGATTGGAGCTGTGGTCAGCCTTGTGGCGTCCAGTGGGCAGGGTTCCCAGATGACCTGACTTTGCATCTGACTATAGTTCTCATTACCTATGCTTTTCATTTTTCAGGTTTCTGGTACTTATTTTTTCATTTTTCTCTAGTGGCCCAATGCTGATTTCGCAATACTGAAAATATATTTATACACACATATATATACATATATGTGTATGTGTATATATGTCTCTCATAAAAGTGTTTAATGTAAATTTAACTATTTTAATATACTCTGAGATCTAGGGTCTGGTACTCTGGTGACTATCCATAAGACAGTTTGAGGCTTCTGTTTTTCACACATAAAGATTCAGGGCATGCCAGGTGCTGTGGCTCACGCCTGTAATCCCAGCACTTTGGGAGGCCGAGGTGAGATGATCACTTGAGGCCAGGAGTTCAAGTTCAGCTTAGGCAGCATAGCGAGATCTCATCTCTACAGAAAAATAAAAAATTAGCCAGATATGGTGGTGCATGCCTGTAGTTCAGCTACTTGGGAGGCTGAGGTGGGTGGATTGCTTGAACCCAGGAGTTTGAGGCTACAGTGAGCTGTGATTGCACTCCAGCCTGGGTGACAGAGCAAGACCCTGTATCCAAAAAAAGAAAAGATTCAGAGTAGATCTTATTTAAAGAATATGGCGTAGTGGCATGCGCCTGTACCCCAAGCTATTTTGGTAGCTAAGGCAGGAGAATCTCAAGTTTGAGCCCAGCATGGGCAAAATGGCGAGACCCCATCTCCACATCTCCAAAACAAAGAAGGAAGAAAAGATGAGAATATGACTTTATCTCTGTGATCTCTTACCTGGTTTGACTGAAAGGTGCAGAATTGCTAAACCTTTGTGTTTCTTTCGTAAGAATTTTTGAGGAGCTGTTTTCCTTAGTGACTTCCAACATCCTCCTGGAGCTGGTTCCTTTTTGTTGTCATTTTTGTTGCTGTTACTGCTTATGTAAAGCAATCTCATTATAAGGCTTTATACTTAACCTTAATCCTATTTTTCTAATGCTGTTTGTACATTCAAGCGCTTAGATTTTCTTATCAGCCCCTGAATCCTTGATATCATTTCTGATTATGAATAATAACTTTTCCTGTGTCCTTACGCACTGCAGTTTGTACTGTTGTCTTACGTGTATTCGCCTATTTCCACGTGTATATGCTCTGGCCAGCTTCTTTAGGGTGTGTCCTTTTTTATTATCTGACCATTGTTTTGACATTTGTTGGGTATCTATCTAGCATCCTTTCCTCCCTTCTCTTCCCTAACAGGGCCTAGATTTTCTTTCAGTATTCACTATAATATAGGCTTTAGGGAATACTAACCCCACCTGTAGTTCTTGGGTATAATGTACTTTGATTGGTTTAAGCAATTCAACTATTTTATTGTTTGATCACAGCCGTTGATTAGGGGTGAACATATGCTTAAACAAGTCCTTTATGAATACACCTGAGGTCTCTTATGTGGGATGCTGGAGCAGAAGTATGTACTCTCTTTTTGGGTGGTCTGGGATGTAATATGGCTCCTGAAATGGCTGAAGCTATTTTGCTGTCATGAGGGGAGCAGGAGGAGAGATAGAACCAACTCTGAAGTCTGCGTTATCTGTGGACTGACCAGTTTCTTGAACCAACAACACCCTTTATTGTTTTAGCCAGTTTGATTGGTATACCAGAGACATTTAATTCTTACTCTATATCTGTATCTTCTCTCACATTTTCCAATTCACTGGCAGCTAGGTAGAGCAGTGTGATAGTTCTAGCAAATAGGTTTTAAGCAGGCTACTTTCAGGTAGAAGCATTTAGCAACAGATACATGTCCTAGCTTTCTCTCCTTCTTGCAGTGGTGATTATGGAGGCTAAGTATTGAGATGGCAGCACGTCCGTCACCCTGGATCTGTGAATAACTGTGTGGAGCAGAACACCTAAGATGTTAGCTGTGTTTCTCTGATCATAGGCCTGAGGGCCTGTATTAGCGATATAAAAGCATGCATTTATTTATGAAGACTACTTCATATTTTCTGCTGCTTTGGGCACCCAGAAGAATATCCTGTGTTTCTGATTCTGACCAATAACGTTAAAGTTTTTAGCCATTATATTGAAAAGGTTGGCAAAGCTAGTGAAACTTTTGCTTAATGTTAAGTATTTGGAGAATTGATATTTTAAAAAATATATGCAGCCAATTTTAGGAGTTAACACAAATATAAAAACATTTTTATATGAAGAGCTGTTATAGGATTGATTTTATTTTAAAATTGGATAGTTGTAAAAATATTAAAAATATATTTTTCTTTTTTAAGAGACAGGACCTCACTCTGTCCCCCAGGCTGGAATATAGTGGCACAGTCATAGCTCCCTGCAACCTCAAACTCCTGGTCTCAAGTGTTCCTCTTGCCTTATCCTCTCTACTACCTGGGACTATAGACATGAGCCACCATGCCTGGCATTAAAAGTATCTTGAATTTTGGTAGTGACATTCTTTGGAGGTATTGAAAGCTAGAAATTTATTTTATTACATGTATCAGTGTTTCTGGTATCTTTGTTTAGTTCTTTTAAGTGTGTGCTGTACTCATTGAATCTTTGCCTAGAATTGTACACAGACTTTGGGAGGCCAAAGTGGGAGGTTGCTTGAGGCCAGGAGTTTGAGATCAGCTTGGGAAACATAGCAAGACCCTGTCTCTACAAAAGTTTTAAAAAAAAATTAGCCAGGCCTGGTGGTGTGTGCCTGTAATCACAGCTACTTGGGTGGCCGAGGTGAGAGGATCACTTGAGCCAGGAGTTCAAGGCTGTAGTGAACTGTGATCTATGCCACTATATACACTCTAGACTGGGTGACAGAGCAAGAACCTATCTTTAAAACAAAGATTTAAAAAAAATTAGATATAATTTTTTTGCTTTTAAAATAATTTGAGTTCAAAAGAATTATCTGTTTTTGTGACAGAATGGTGAAAATAGGGCATGTCTTTGAAAATGTTCTTGTACTGTATCAGAGCTGTTTTTAGTTACATTGTTTTGTGGCCACAGTGGCTGTGATTAGATGACTACACGTCAATTTTTTTGTAAACATTTTTCCTGAGGTATTATTAATGTACATGAATGGATTAATGTTTATCATGGGAGTGACTTTGTAATAAAAGCAAGTTCGTTCCTCTCTTGCCGGCAATGCCTTCTGTCATGATATGACACAGCAAGGAAGCCCTCACCAGATATGGCCCCTCAGTCTTGGACTTCCCAGCCTCTGGAACTGGGAGCCAGTGAATTTCTGTTCTTTATAAATTACCCAGTCTGAGGTATTCTGTTTCAGCAGAACAGAATGGACTAAGGCAGGCAGCCTGTGACAACACTTAAGTCTGAGTTTCCTTTCAGCAGCAGCTGACAGGAGCTAACTCCTGGTAGTCTTCTCTGCATAGCGCTATGTTTTCCAGTTGTCATAAGCCATTTTGATTGCTTTATTCACAGAACTTATCTGTTGGGGCCATTTCAATTTTCGACCATTGTCTAAACTAATTTAATAACTTTTGAATCACTTTGAAATGCATTCAACTGCCAAACTAACACTTAGGAAAAAATGAATAGACCAGAACAAACTTATTATACTTATTAGGGAAATTACTGCAATAATCGGGGCTCTCTGATGGTTTCAAAGTTTCATTTCTATAGGAAAAAGCTTATTGTTATTATTTCTATGCAGTAATAATCTATATGCCCTTTTAGAAATCAGAGCTTTTTATTCTGTTGGTTTTTAAAAAAAAATAACTGGTTTTGTAATCATGGATTTTCCTTTTCTTTTCTTCTTTTGGTTTCTTGGCTCATTTTCAATATTACTTTGGTTATAGGCTCTATTAAAAATGTTTTACGCTTTTCAAATTATTTTCACATAGATTACATGGATTTTCACCGTAACTATATGTGCCAAGGTAAGATAGACATTTTTTAAAAAGAAAAAATAGAGTGAGGCCTTTAAAAAAATTTATTTGGCTCAGAGTTAGGTGGTTCCCAAGAGATTGTACCAAAAAGGTTTGTTGCTGAAGAACTTCTTAGGTTACTTGTGGGTTTGTGCAACTTTAAATGTGTCTTTATTATTACGGAATGATAACCTTTTCAGTAATCAAAAGAGCTGGACACTCTGGTTATCCAGACTCAACTGATTTTAGCAGAAAACATTTGCCTTCAATAATAACTTATCTTTGAAATGTTTACAGAAGAGGAAACTGAGGTTAGTGGCAAAGCAGTTGACTGTGACCCAGGGAGAAAACTCCTTTCCGGTGCTCTTTTCATTGCACCAGGAGCCCGTGCTCAAGGGTGGCTGATGCTTCCTATTTAATTCTTGAGCAAGTCTTTGGCAGGATCTTTGTTGCATCTTTCTACTGTGTAACTAGGAGCATTAGAAAAAATGTAATTCTTGAATACTACCTAGCCAGTTTCTGCTTGGTACTGTGCCCCAAGACCCTAAATGAATGCCAGCAAACAAATTAGATCCATAATGTACTGTATGTGATATGCATATCTTTTCCCCCAAACAAAATTTGAATTTTACAAACACACATTGAGTCATTTTTCCAAATGTTTGTATATGAATGGAAGTTTTTATCCTGTCCTTCTGTAACCAATACTGTGAAACTGCTGAGAGTCTTAGATGCATTCGTTGTACAGTGTTAATCCAAAACAAAACTTTATTCAGACTAAACTTGTAGCTATAGAGAGATACCAAACTCATTTCCATTGATTGGTACAACATGCTTGTACCAAGCAGATCTAAAAAATGTGTAAAGGAGTGCCATGCTGTAAAGACCTTATTATAGTTGTAAACATGAGTGCAGCTGTTACAAATCTAGCAAAACCTAAGATTAAACAATTTAAAATTTACTGAAGATGACATTCCAGTCCCATTTTTTATAATATAAACACTCCGGGACATGCCTTTGAAATGAGTGGGATCGTCATTAATATTAATGCCTCTGAAATCAAGGCTGAGAAGTCATTTTTTTCCAAACTATATTTTCACTCCTAGTTTTGGGAATAAAGTATGCTTTTAGCCTGAAGTAGGGCATGCCTACTCACAGCCTGAAAAAACTTGATCCTGCTGCTTTTGAACTGTGGGAATGCAAAAATATAGTTACAAGTTTTTTATCCTGTATGGTCATTTAGCTTAAATAAGCTTGCTAGAATTAAATGTGGCGACAGTTAGTTAGCAATTAATGGAATCCAATTGCGTTGGTCAATTATAAAAAAAAGGATGCTAAAAATAGTTACTATTTCAGGATTGTATTAATGTGACATTTTAGAATGCTGTGTTTTAAGGAAGTAATTTTATCCTAACTGGTTCTTAGACATTTTGTGTGGTCTTGTCTTTTAGCTAGACAAGATGGAACAAGTATTCAAAACCTGCACCACTCTTAAATTGTTTTTCTTTCCAGTTTCCACTTAGTGGGACAACTGGTGAGGTATCAGTTTGGCCATATAGTCCTTCCTAAAGCTACCTTCTGTGCTCTGATTTCCTATAGTCTTGTATGATTTTTGACAAACTTAAACCCTGAATGAACTGGGCTTTGGCCCAGCTCTTGTGTGTAGATATGTATGTGGGGTTGTTTTGCTTTTATTTTCTTATTTATTTATGACTGCATTTTAAAATTCCATTTGCCTTCACTGAATTTTTAGTTCGACTTTTGGGGAAGCCTCTTAAATTGGGATAATGGAGCAGTTTAATGACTGTTTATAAGCCATTCTTAGTGCTCTATTAAAGAGAGGCAGCATTTATGAAAAGAGGGGAGTTGAATCTCTCTCACTTAAACTTATTCTTGAAATCCTGCTAAATGTTTTTCTGATGTGGAGAATCAAAGCCCACCATTGTCAAGTACCATGTTGTAACTAAAGTTGGTCATTGTGAAAGCACATAGCTGATACAGTAATATCTTATTCAGAGGAATTTTGGATATTTCCATCAACATAAAAAACTCCAGGCTGGGTGTGGTGGCTCAATCCTGTATTCCTAGCACTTTGGGAGGCGGAAGCAAGAGGATTGCCTGAGCCCAGGGATGGAGACCAGCCTGGACTGCTTGGCAAGGCCTCATCTCTATAAAAAATTAAAAAATTATCCAGGCATGGTGGTGCCACCTGTAGTTCCAGCTACTTGGAAGGCTGAGATGAAAGGATCACCTGAGCCCAGCAGGTCGAGGCTGCAGTGGCCATGAGCATGCCGCTGCACTCCAGCTTGGGCAACAGTGAGACTCCAACTCAAAAATAAAAAACTAAAGTAAAAGATTCCGTATCAGTCTACTGCTGTTGCTTTTGCTTCCTCCTCCTTTTTCTTCTTCTGTTTTCCTCTTTTTGTTTACAAATTTAAGAGATGATGGAGGTTTCTCTGAACTCTTTTGGCACTTATTTACACTTTTATATTTTGAGAAGGAAATCTGGGCAAATACAAAGAACCCCTTCCTTTCCTGCTTAACAACTGTTTTTTCTGCCGCCTTGCGCCTTTCCTTCACTGTCATCATCCTCTATCTTTTCTGATATTGGATCTTCTGTTTACTATATCCTCTTTCCTGGTTTTTCCCCCTCCTCTTGGTGGAGCAAATCTTCTCATGTCTTCCTAAAACACAGTGTATGGGAGGTGAATTATTTTTGGTCTCTGTCTATTGGTCTATTGAATTTGTTGCTGTTCTAGTCAGTCATACTTGATAGTTTGTCTGGGTATAGGATTCCAGGTTGGAAATAATTTTCCTTCAGAATTGTGAAGGCATTGTTCCATTTCCTGCTAACTTCCACTGTTTTTATAGTTTCATGATGGTGTGCCTGGTGTGGATCTCTTTTTACCTATTATGTTGGCTTACAAGAGTCCTCTTCCCGTGGACACACATGGGCCACACTCAGCTTTTCAAGCTAGGTTGTGACAGCACATGTGAAATATCTACCAGGAAAGCTAATTAGAGACTCAGTGTCTAGCAAGTCCCCAAATTCCAGATGCCTGAAAGGAAGGCAAGTGTTCAGCCTAAATCACATTGCTTGTACAGTTTAGGCACAGTGAATCCTTCTCAGCAGTTACAGTGATGAGAATTCTCCCAAAATACTGGTTCCCAGGTACCAGCAAGGGCCAGCCTTGCAAGCGGTCCTCTCTAAGAAGAGCAGTCTCAAGTCCTGGCATGTTAACTCTTTTCTGCACAGTAGATTTAGAAGGTAGGAAACCATCTTTGAGGGTCAAAGCCAAGTTTTAATATTGGTCATTTTCAGAGGTATCTGGCAGCAGGGTAAAAGTCTTACTCAGTTGAAACTTATGGTGTGGTAAGATAAGACAGAAAATTAAGCCTCTAGACATTATTAAGGGTGAGAAATGTAGTAATAACACATGTGAAATGTTGTCTACCAGAGAAGCACGTTAGCGACAAGAACTCATGATAAGAAAGCGAGTTAGGAAAGACTGGAGGGTTGTGGTATGGCCTGACTTGTGTCCTCCTTCCCTCACCCAAGTTCATATGTTGACGTTCTAACCCCCAGTATGACGATATTTGGAGATATGGTCTTTGGGGAGCTAATTAAGGTTAAGAGAGGTCATAATGTTGGGGTCCTAATCTGATAGGCTTGGTGGCCTTAGAAGAGGTAAAGAGAGACCGGGCTTGGTGGCTCAGCCTGTAATCCCAGCACTTTGGGAGGCCGAGGCAAGTGGATTGCCTGAGCCCGTGGGTTCGAGACCCGCCTGGGCAGCTTGGCGAGTCCTCATCTCTACAATAAATCAAAAATTAGCCGGGTGTGGTAGCGCGTGCCTGTAGTTCCGGCTACTAGGAAGGCTGAGGCGGAAGGATCGCCAGAGCCCAGTAGGTCGAGGCTGCATGGCCAGGAGCATGCCACTGCACTCCAGACTGGGCTACAGAGTGAGACTCCAACTCAAAAAAAAAGAAGAGGTAAAGAGAAAACTAACTTTCTCTTTTTTCCCCTCCCTACCCCCTCGTGAGTACAAAGAAGTAGTTATGTGAAGACATAGGTGGCCGCCTATAAGCCAGGAAGAGAGCCCTTATGAACAACCTATAGGCCAGAGCCTTGGTCTTAGACTTTTCAGCCACCACAATTTCTGTTGTTTAAGCTACTCAGTCTTTGATGTTTTCTCATGGTAGCCCAACCTGACTAAGACAGGTCGAGGTCAGGCTGGGGCTTCAGCTTCATCAAGGTGAACTCTGTGTGTAGCAAGAGAATATTAACATGGTGTTGGGGTTATGTGTGTGTGTTTTCCTTTTTGACTGCTTGCTTTTTAAACTTAGCTAACTCATCTACATATTACTCTTTGCGAGTTAGCACAAGTCATTAGTCCTACGTCCTAGATCTATGCACAAATTATTAACCCCACGTTCTGTCTGTGCCATAGTCCATAGCCACATTTGACTATTTACAGTAATTAAAATTAAATCAAATAAAAAATACAGTCTCTCAGATGCACTGGCCACATTTCATGTGTTCAGAAACCACATGTGACTGGTGCCTGCAGTATTGGATGGAGCAGATAGAATTAGAACATTTCCATCGTTGCAGAAAGTTTGGCAGGGCAACTTTGTTCTTGTATAGTTGCTATACCTCACCTTTTTTTTTTTCTCTCTCTCTCTCAGTGTTTTTGAACTTTTCTATGTTCTAGTATTTCTGTGAATACTACAGTCTGTAGAAGATAAACTTAAAGGTTTTAAAACAACTGTAAAAAGTGAGCAACCATTATAGTGCAGTCTCTGCTTAAGTGTTGTATGTCATAGTGAGTCTATAGCAACGCCAGCCCTTAGAAGAGCTGTTTTATACCACTACAGGGCTTTTTGGTATGCTCGTAGGACAAATAATTTCAACAAGCAGGCATTCATTCTCTGATTCCTGCTCCTGTGTTTTATTCTGTTGGAATGTTTACCATACTGTCTCCTGGAGGGGTAAGTATAGGTGTGCCAGAAAGACGCATCGGCCAGTGGGCTACTTTGCTGAGCACTGTTTAGTTAAGATTCCCAGGCTGAGGGGAAGTCAGTGAAAAACCAACATTCTGGAAGTTTTGGAACAGATGGTGTTGTGAGATCACAGAAAGCATAACACTGGTCAGAAGGGTCACTTACCTCCCTGGTCCCTGTCCCACCAGTCTGTGCCTTCCTAAGTGGGAGCTGTTCTCAAGAATCCTCAGAATAGCCCTTTGAGGTAGCTGTTATTCCACTCTTGCAGACTAGTGGCATTGGCCCTCAAAAATGTCACACAATCCACCCTGGGTTGCTGAACTAGTGCACTGTGGGTTCACTAGGGAACAGATGCTGGGTTTGACCTTTCTGGTGGGCTTCAAGTGTGCCTTCTTCCCACCATAATACAGCTGGGCTTGGCTGGTGGCTCGTCCTTTCTACTGTGTGGGAGTGGCTCTCCCAAAGCGGTGCTCTACATTAATGGGATTGCTTGCAAATTTATTACATTAAGAACATTTGATTCAGGGAAAAGATCAAATGACCTGAAAGGAGGTCTTTCAGTCAGAAATATTCTTTGTGCACTGTTAAATGCTCTGTCACTTTCAAAATGTGTGTATGTGTTTTAATAGTTATTGTTATAGCAACTTTAACCACTCTTCATCTTGTTAGCCTCTAGGTCTATTTTTTTCTTTGTGTGGTCTTACTAAGAAGTAATTGCAAGCGAGGAACGAAGTCTTAAATTTGGTGGCACTTAGCACCAAATAATTCCAGATGTTTGCCTTCTCCACACACTGAAAGGCTACTCTCATGCTGTGTTTGTTGTCCTCATCCTCCCTTGTCTTATTTCTCTTCCGTTTCATTTAATTTTGACCTCAATACCAGACTTGTTTTGTGCGGTCCTTGGCTTGCTGCTGTGATATCTGTGCCACTGGCTCTCCCTCCAGCCCTCAGTCACTGATGTGTCTCTTGGCAGTGAGTGTAAATGATGGTGGTCCTCTCATCTTGACGTGGGAGCACCCCAAGTCAGCGGTATTATTTGGTGTAACAAGTACCAGGGTGGCATAACCACATGTCCCTGGACTGGGATTTTAAAGTTGTCAGTTCTGTGATTTGTGGTTTAGGGATCAACTTGAGCAAGAGATTGAATTTATTTCCTGCAGACTTCTTTTTCTTGGTTGTCATCTGACCTTATTGCCTCATTATTATCTGTCTTACTCCTTTTTATTATTTTTGGCTTAAGTTTTCCTGTTAGTCATTTTACTTTGATTCTTCTTTCTTATTTTCTCCTCCCTATTTATAATTCCTTAGACCGCTTCCCTTTTCTTAATCAACTTTGTCCTTATCAGATTTTCCTTCTGCTTGAATTTCATGACCTTATCTTTCATTGGATGGGGATAGGGGGCGAGATGAGGAAGGCGGGGATCAATATGCCACTTGTTGATTTTTCAATGTGAAACAAGATATTAGGGAATCCCAATTCCTTTCGGAGTCCGTGTATTTGGGAGCTCATCGAATTGGCTGGTCACCATTGTCAAGTGGCTGTTGTGTATAGATCCTAACAGAGGGATGACTGATAAAGTCCCTATTTCCTAAGTGTTTGTGCTACATTGAGGGAGAAAGAACCGACCCATGTAGAAGGTGCAGGAAAAAAAAAATAACGTCAGTGCAGGTGAACTAACCTGGCAGTAAAAATGTGTGACAGCCATGACACATAATGGACAGACTTTCAGAAGGAGATGAGTTCTGAGTTTACAGAGATGCATTATGTTAGTAACTTTTATTTAAAGAAGGGTTAAGTATTGACTAAGAGATAGAACCGATTCTGGGGCTTAGAAGACAAGGTTTCGTTCCAAGAAGGCAGTTAAATATGGATAACAGTTTCAGTACTTAATGGGGCACCTTTTTACTAAAACGTGGGCTAGATGTGGGTGTTTATCATGTACAGCCTTATATGTACCAGTAGAATCAGTGTTAGTGAAGAACTGTAGGAGAGGGGACCCCCAAAACCCTGGAATTACTTTTTGGAGGTTGGGCCCCTTGTAGTACAAGCTTCCTCTGCTAGGTGAGTTAGGAACCCAGTGGCATCAGTGTACCAGCTGACGATGTTGTGAGAGGCTGCGTTGAGCTTCAGTGAGTTTTTTTTTAGATTCTTTCAGTGCGTTTCCCCATTTCATGTTGGGTGATGTACAAGTGCATCTGCCCACACCATGCTGAATGCTCAGCAGTTTTTGACCCAAAACAGCACGACCCCCATGTCCCTCCTTCCCTATTCACCCAGTCACACCCCAGCAACTTTTTTTGTTGTTTCCCCAGATGAAAAAAGTCCTCAAAGGGAAACGTTGTGCTAATGTGGAAGAGGTGAAACAAACAAACAAACATACAAACAAACAAACAAAATGGCAGAAGCACTAATAGGCATCAAAATGAATGAGTTCAAAAACTATTTTGAGTGTGGAAAAAGCATCTTGATAGGTGTATTGCCTCAAATGGAGAGTACTTTGAAGGTGACTGAAGTTTAAACATGTGGGAATAAATACACAATTTTTAAATAAATTCCATTTTTTTGAGTCCTCCCTCTCATAGAATCACATACAATTTCTTAAAATAATGTGGTCTTTATCTTTGGGAAATCCTAGATGAAACTAGAAAATTTTCCAGTTTTATTATTGCTCATCAAAAATTATAGGGATTTTGACATTGTCCAGTTAACAGTTCAGTAATGGATCTCAGTTCTGCACATTTTGTTGCTTGCAAGAGTGCCCTTAAGGTTCAAATAAAGTTAAAAGTAGAGTAAACAGTACATGTCAGGCTAAAATTATATTTTCTGCTTGTCTACGCTTAAGTAAAAAAAAAAAAAGCAAAACTAGTTTAGGAACATAAATGTAATTTAGACTTACTGAAAACAGTATTTGAGGAGAGACCCAAAAACACCTGGAATTTATTTATTAAATAATTGTGCATTTTTACATGTTTAAATTTCAGCCACCTTCAAAGTACTCTTTGTTGTATGTAATACACCTATTGAGATGCCTTTTCCACTGCTTAAAACAGTTTTGAATTCATCTATTTTGATGCCTTTTAGTACTTCTGCCATTTTTTGTTTCACTCCTTCCTTATTGGCTAAACTTCTCCCTTTGAGGACTTCTTTCATCTGGGGAAACAAAACAGTCAACGTGGGGCAAGATCCAGTAAATAGAGGGGGTGGGGCGCCAGGTCATGCCGTTTTTGGTCACAGAGCACAGTGTGGGCAGGCGCGTTGTCGTGGCGGAAGAACCAGTCACCTGTTTGCCGCAACTGGGGACGTCTCTTCTACAAATCATGACACCACCTTCTCAAAGCTTCTGGATAAAAACTGGCTGACCGTTTGATCCAGAGGAACAAATTCTGAGTGTGCTACAAAGGGCCTGCCTTCAAAAGATACTTTAACAACCTGGAAGCCAAAAGGAGAATCATTGTATTTTATAGCACTTTGAAGCTACTTCTGATGTTACTGTATGTCTTTGCTGTCTTGAGACAGCTTCTGGATTGCATTTGTGGTGCAAGAATGATTCTTGTGTTTGTATGTTGCTTGGCTACACAGATGGTATTCACTTTGAATCTACTGGAAACAAGAATGTTAGAACAACAATGATTTGGCAAGTTGGTTTTTTTACATTCTTTTATTAATTTTGAGTGACTGTCGTCTTTGTGAAGGTAGCAGACTAAACCTGGAAACCACAGCCAGGAACAGAACGGGTGGGCAATACTCCTGTTACTTATTATTAATTTTTCTCACCCAGTTCTCCGTGGGCGCAAGACTTCGCTCCCTTAACGTACTGTTGTCATGATTAACCAGCTCCACTCATCTTGTTTCTTCACTTACGTGTTCACACGTCAACTGGACCTTTCATAGGTCTTATATCCCTATTGCCTTGGCCCAGTTTCTCCTCTTTTCTCTCTTCCTGGGTTATCGCATCCATTTCAATGGCTGTAATTATCTTCTCTCTGCTGATGATTTCGCCGTCTGTGCTTTTAGCTCGAGTCTGCTTCCTAACCTTCATACTCCTATGCCCATGGCTTATGGGACCTCTTCAGGATGCCCCAAGTATCTTGTACTCACCGTGCCCATGACCCATCCCTCTATCCAAGTCTGTTCCTATTTCTTTGTACTGCCTTTCAGTATGTGGTGGCATTACGCACCTAGTTTCCTAATCGGAAACCTGAGCACCATCCTTCGCTCTTGTTTCTTTTTTGCCATGTTCAGTCTAAGCACTTAGTGTCATGTATTCTACTTAAGTTTCTGTCTTATCTAGGTACTTTTCTCTTTCCTTCATGCCAGGAGACTAGGCCTTGATTGTTATAGGATGGTCTTCTTGTCTCCCCTCCTAGTCCTTTTCTACGTTGCTTCTGTGTGATCTTTCTGATTCTATCACTTTCATGCTAAAAATTCTTAAATGACTTCCTGTTGCTCTTAGAATGAAATCCAAAGTCCTTACTCTTGTTTTATAAAGTCCTCTCAAATCCATGTCGTACCAGCCTGAGCAGAAAAGTAAAGTACCTTGGTAGCGTTTACTTTTTTTTAGTCAGTGTCTCCCTCTTGCCCAAGCTGGAGTACAGTGGCATGATTATTGCTCACCACAGCCTCAGCCTCCTGGGCTCAGTTGGTCTTTCCTCCTCAGCCTCCTAAGTAGCTGGGACTACAAATGTGTGCCACCTTGCCTCGCTAGTTTATTTCTTTGTATTTTTTAATAGAGATGCTGCTGAAAGTTTACTTAGGCTGAAAGTTTACTTTTATAGCTTGAAGTTCCCCTAACACTTGTCATTCATGATGCCTTCTTTTCTTGTGAGAAGGAAGAAATTTTATTGTGGCCTGTTGTCCATTAGTAAACCACAGCCAGATATGTGTGCCCCTTTTCTAACAGACACATTATACATATTTGCTACAAAGGGAGAGAACATGTAATAATTGTCCTATTATTTTGAGAAAACTTTATTTACAAGTTATGCTTGATGTATTTTAGTATTTTTATTACAGACTCCAGAGAGTCTGATGAATCTTCCTCAACTAAAGTAATGGAGGTGATTAAATGTCACCACCGTTTGTCCTTTCTCTCCAGAAGAGGTAGTAAAAGAGTCAGCATCTGCTAACTTGGAAGCAATTGCCTAGACATGCCAACAGAAGTTGTGGGCATCTATGTCTCCCCCTAGGAGAGTGGGGTTCCAGAAAGTTTTAGGAAAGGAAGGGAGTGGAGGAGGAAAAAAGGTAGGTAGGTCATCAGTAGAGGGGTAAAAACGGTGAGATCCAAATACAAAAGCACCAGTAGAGTAATCCTTTGGCTGGTCTCTGTCTCTAGATACCCTAAAATGTTTCTATTCATTATTTAAAGATAAATCGGCTGGGTGGGGTGGCTCAAGCCTATAATCCCAGCACTTTGGGGGGCTGAGGTGAGAGGATTGCCTGAGCCCACAGGTTCGAGACCAGCCCGGGTAACTTGGTAAGACCTCGTCTCTACAATACATAAAAAAAATTAGCCGGGCTCGGTGGCTCAGCCTGTAATCCTGTGCCTTGGGAGGCTGAGGTGAGTGGATTGCCTGAGCCCGTGGGTTCGAGACCCGCCTGGGCAACTTGGTGTGAGACCTCATCTCTACAATAAATCAAAAATTAGCTGGGGGTGGTAGTGCATGCCTGTAGTTCTAGCTACTTGGAAGGCTGAGGCGGGAGGATTGCCGGAGCCCCAGCAGGTCGAGGCTGTGGTGGCCGGGAGCAGCCATTGCACCTCAGTCTGGGCGACAGAGTGAGACTCCAACTCAAAAAAAAAAAAAAAATTAGCCAGGCATGGTAGCACGTGCCTGTAGTTTCGGCTACTTGGAAGGTGGAGGCGGAAGGATCGCCGAAGCCCAGCAGGTTGACACTAGGGTGGCCGTGAGTGTGCTACTGCACTCTAGCCTGGGTGATAGAGTGAGACTCCAACTCAAAAAAAAAAAAAAATCAATGTGGAGCCTAGAGAAGGGAATCATCCCTCTGTCTTTAATTTCTTTCACTGATGTTTTATAGTTTTCATCTTAGAGACTTTTCACCTCTTTGGCTAAATTTATTCCCAGGCATTTTCTTTTTCTTTTTTGTTGGTAGCTATCTACTTCTTTTTTATTCTTTTTTTTGATTCAGGGTCTTACTGTGTCACCCAGGCTGGAGCACAGTGGCATCATCATGGCTCACCACAGCTTCAACTTCCTGGGCTCAGGCGATCCTTCCACTTTAGCCTCCCGAGTAGCTGGGACTTTAAGTGTACCCTACCACACCTAGCTGATTTTTCTTTCTTTCTTTCTTTCTTCTTCTTCTTCGTCTTCTTTTTTTTTTTTTTGGTAGAGCTGAGGTTTTGCTGTGTTGCCTAGGCTAGTCTCAAACTCCTGGGCATAGCAGTCTCACCTCAGCCTGGGATCGCTTTCTTGACTTCCTTCTGTTTCTATTGGTGTATAGAAACACTACTAATTTTTATTTGTTGATTTTGTATTCTACAACTTTACTGAATTGTTTATTAGTTTTTTTAATTATTATTATTTTTTGATTTGGAGTCTCACTCCCTCACCCAGGCTGGAGTGCAGTGGCATACTCACTGCCACCCCAGCGTCGACCTGCTGGGCTCTGGCAATCCTTCTGTCTCAGCCTTCCAAGTAGCTGGAATTACAGGTGCACGCTGCCGTGCCTGACTAATTTTTGACTTATTGCAGAGTTGAGGTCTCACCAAGATGCCTGGACTGGTCTCAAACCTGCGGGCTCAGGCAATCCAATTGCCTTGGTCTCCCAAAGTGTTGGGATTATAGGCTAAGCCACCAAGCCCGGCTGTTTATTAGTTTTAATAGTTTTTTAGGAGTGAAGTTTAAAGAGTTTTTTAAAAAATGTATAAGATCATGTTTTCTGCAAACACAGACAATTTAGCTTCTTCCTTTCCAATTTGGATGCTCTGTATTTCTTTTTCTTACCTTGTTACTCTAGCTAGGCCTTTCAGTGCTATGTTGAATAGAAGTGGCAAAAGTGGGCATCCCTGTTTTGTTCCAGATTTTAGAGGAAAAGCCTTTAACTTTTTTCCCTTTCACTATGATATTTGTTGTAGGTTTGTTAAATGGCCTTTGTTCTATTGAGGTACATTTCTTCTATACCTTGTTAATTTATATATACTGTCACTGGCAGGAGATGGATAGATAGTGCTTTTCATTAGTCTTATTCTTTTTTTTTTTGAGTTGGAGTCTCACTCTGTTGCCCAGACTGGAGTGCAGTGGCTGCTCCCGGCCACCGCAGCCTCGACCTGCTGGGCTCTGGCGATCCTTCCGCCTCAGCCTTCCAAGTAGCTGGAACTACAGGCGCGCGCTACCAAGCCCGGCTAATTTTTGATTTATTGTAGAGATGAGGTCTCGCCAAATTGCCCGGCGGGTCTCGAACCCACGGGTTCAGGCAATCTACTCACCTCAGCCTCCCAAAGCGCGGGATTACAGGCTGAGCCACCGAGCTCGGCTTCATTAGACTTATATATCCTTCTGAGCATTATGTATCTAACCAGTTATTTTAAAGATTCAGAAATTTTTTTTAAAAGTCCGAACCCAAGCCAGGAGTGGAGGCTCGCTCCTGTAATCCCAGCACTTTGGGAGGCAGAAGTGA
This sequence comes from Tarsius wallacei, assembly GCA_963574415.1. NCBI lineage: Eukaryota > Metazoa > Chordata > Mammalia > Primates > Tarsiidae > Tarsius > Tarsius wallacei. The sequence goes on along the minus strand of CAUYQG010054631.1, from coordinate 9,966 downwards.
GAGGATTGCCTGAGCCCATGGGTTTGAGACCTCGCTGGGCAGTTTGGTGAAACCTTGTCTCTATAATAAATCAAAAAAGTAGCCAGACATGGTGGCTTATGCCTGTAGTTCCAGCTACTTGGAAGGCTGAGGCAGAAGGATTGCCTGAGCCCCGCAGGTCGAAAACCTGGGTGACAGAGTAAGACTCTGACTCAAAACAAACAAACAAACAAACAAAGTCTGAACCCCATGTAGTAACTCTGAGAAACTGTAAAAACTGTAAAAAACACAGTAATAACATATATAAGTAGAAACCGTAGATTGAAATGATAGTCTTAAGAACAGAGAATAGCGACGAAAGAGAAGAGTTATTGGAAATAGTAATAAAAAGAAAATGAAATGTCATAAATCTAATCAAATAGAAGCACTGGCTACAAATACTCAACAAATGAATTGGACCAGGTGTGGTGGCTCATTCTTGCAATCCCAGCACTTTGGGAGGATGAGGTGAGAGGATTGCTTGAGGCCCAGAGTTTGAGACCAGCCTGGGCAACACAGCAAGCCCTTATCTCTACCAAAAAAAAAAAAAAAGTTAGCTGAAGCTGTAATGCATGCCTTATAGTCCCAGCTACTCGGGAGGCTAAGGTAGGAGGGTCACTTCAGCCCAGGAGTTTGAGGCTGCAGTAAGCTATGATTGCACCGTTGCACTCTAGCCTGGGTGACAGAGTGAGATCCTGTCTCTAAACCAAACAACATAATCAAACAACAACAACAACAAAAACCCACAAATGAATCAAGATGGAAGAATGTAGGAAATATATGTCCTGGTAAGGACTTGGTAACTAACATATTATGTCAGGGTCAGAATGAAAGACATTGAATCCAGGAGACAAGTGCCATAACTCCGTTGACCTATGATGAGAACATATAAAAAGTTCATTTAAAACGGAAAACCATGGATACTTGTATGAAAGTACAACTTGTCAGTGGAGTTTTTCTTAGTGTATGCTAAGATTAAGACACAGCCTTGAAATGGTCCAGTGGTTTTCCAGTACATGTGCAGATAAATAAAATATATCGACATCTTATCTGTAACTATTAAGATCTGCTGTAACAAATAGTATTGCTCTATTTATAGCAAGTTTAATTTTCTCCTATATTTGGTCTTATTAAAAACAAATCATCTTATATAAAAAAGACATGGACTGAGCTTAGTGGCTTACGTCAATAATCCCAGCACTTTGGGAGGCCAAGTCCAGAGAATTGACTGAGCCCAGGAGTTCGAGACCAGCCTGGGCAACTTGGCAAGACCTTGTCTCTGACAAAATAAAAAAAAATTAGCTGGGTGTGGTGGTGTGTCCTTGAAGTTCCAGCTACTTGGAAGGCTGAGGCAGAAGGATTGCCTGAGCCCAGCAGGTTGAGGCTACGGTAGCTGTGATCATGCCCCTGTACTACAGCCTGGGCAACAGAGTGAGATCCCGATTCAGAAAAAAGAAAAAAAAAAAGACCTGATCAACTTGGACAGCAAAATTATAAATAAAACCCTACTTTGCAAATTATTATTCTTGCTGATACAGCCTATGTTTTAGAGAAAACAAGAATTTTTTTAGATAACGAAACAATACTTTATCCCTAGCATTTATTTTTCTATCAGAAACCTCGTTCTATTCAGAGATTATTAGGAACTGGGAACATGAATCTGTGCTGCTGATAAATACAATTTTGAGCTCTTGAGAGAAATTATAAATTGAATTTGGGAGAATGGGGGATGCTTATCAGCTGGAAAAGTTGGTCTTATTACTATATAGCAATGGTTAAAAAAAAAACATACCAAATTCTTTATCTTGGATATTTGTCTTGAGTTACAATTTTATATGACAAGGAGAACAAATATATATATATATATATATATTGGGGGGGGTTGGAGTCTCACTCTGGCTCCCAAGCTGGAGTCCATACTCATGGCCACCACAACCTCAACCTATTGGGCTCATGTTTTTCTGCCTCAAGTAGCTGGAACCACAGGTGCACGCCACCATGCCTGGCTAATTTTTTTAAAAAAATTTATTGTAGAGATGAGGTCTTGCCAAGTTGCCCAGGCTGGTCTCAAACCCCTGGACTCAGGCAATCCTCTTGCCTCCGCCTCCAAAGTGCTGGAATTATAGATGTAAGTAGCTGTGCCCATTCAGTTTCTTAAGGAGCAAAATATTGCAGAAATATTCTTTTATGCAGCTCCTGTCTAGAACATGCCTGCCTTTTTGTTATGGACAAAAAAGAAAATTTTCTAGTTTAACTCCTTGAAGAGCAATTTTAATGATTTTCACTTGGGAAATTATGCAATTTCATGTTAAATAGTGGGTGGTAAGGTGGTCAGATGAAAGTGTTCAGTTCATCTAGCATCATCAGATTGATGTGACAAATGGAATTCTTTTAACTCTGTGGAAAGCATTTTTCTCCCTTTATCCTTTGGCAGAGGCAGACATTGTCTGTGGTTTCCCAACAGAAGTCTGGGTGGGTAAACTTGGGATGTGTAAATAGAAACAGCAGACAGAGACATTGCCTCTGACAGCTGGAAGGACCCACTGAAGGTTGTAGGAGACTGCTGACAGTGATGATGTGGGGTGAGACAGGACTGGTAGAGGGACATGAGAGAGGAGTTACGCAACATGAACATAAACGAGGAATGCACGTGGCTCAGGAAAAAATGATAGTTCCTTCTTAAGAGGCCAAGGGATTTTAGGTTGAGCTTGCCGAAATATTTTGCTTTTGTTATGGATAAAAACAACAAGAAAGCCATTTTTCCTAAGAATGCTTCCTTTCCTTTGTGCCATGGCATTTGTGATGTGGATGAGAATGTGATCTGTTTCTCTTACATGATACATGGCCTTGGGCAAGATACTTACCTCTCTTTGCCTTAGTTTCTTCACCTGTGTTACAGGATTGTGGGGATTCAGATAATGTTGACAGTGCTTACAGTTGCCCTTGGCATAGAATAAGCACCATGTAAGTATCAGCTGCTATAACAATAATAAGTATTATTATGTCAGTAGATTGAGAAATTCTCTTAAGGAGGAAGCTATTTTCTTTTTCTAATAGCCTTAGTATATGAATGTATTTTTTAAAAAATTTTTTGGGGGGGTCAGCGTTCTCTCACTCTGTCACCCAGGCTAGAGTGCGGTTGCATGATCACGGCCATCGCATCCTCGAACTGCTGGGCTCAGGCGATTCTTCCGTCCCTGCCTTCCAAGTAGCCAGAACTACAGGCATGTGCCACCACACCTGGCTGATTTTTTTGGTTTATTGTAGAGATGAGGTCTCACCAAGTTGCCCAGGCTGGTCTCGAGCCCCCTGGCTCATTCAGTCCTCTCGCTTCGGCCTCCCAAAGTGCCCAGATTATAGGAGTGAGCTACCATGCTCAGCCTACTTAATGTACCTTTTCAGAAATAAATCAGGAATGAATGAGTGTTTAAGATGATTTATAAAGATATGTTCGTATTATCTTTGAAAATTTTTGTGTAGGAGCAAAGCTCCATATACACCCCAATGGTCCCTAATGGCATTATTACCTTACAAAACTGAACAGTAATTGTTAATGGTGGCCAGCCCCAAGTCATCCACATTTTAGGATGCTCTTTTTAAAAAGGCAGTAAATTGTGTAATTGCTTTGAAAAAGGCTTTCATCACGTATAAATAAAGCAAGTTTTGGCCCTTAAAATTCCTCTGTGATTTCAGCCACTTATGTTATCTTTAGTCTGTTCTTAGGTACATTGAAATGAAAGATTCATGTATTTCTGTCACAACTTTAAAGTTAACAGGAGAGAAGAAGAACTCTTGATCTTCTTTTCACACTTTCACGTTCCTCTTGTCTTTTTCCATATTGCTCAGAATGTGTTTTAGGGCAATTATGAGTACTATGTGCATTAAAACAGTTTTTTTGCTTTTGTTTTGTTTAATTTATGTGATTGGTTAGGCTTTTTTTTTTGTTGTGGTAAGTTTGTTTTGTTTTCTTTTACAGTATAGCCATTCATCCAACAAATTCTCTTATCTGTAAAGAACAGAGTGAAAGATTGATAATCAATTATGTTGTATTTAACTGCTAAAGTTATTGTCTTAAGACTCCTAGAAATAATAGCAAACATGATCTTTAGAGATGACTCAAGAAGTGTGCAGTGACACCACCAACTTATATGGGTGATGGTGTAAGACAATCACATCTTCAAAACAGACTAAATAGACATACATGCTTTTTTCCTCGGCAGAATTGACACATGCATGTACTAATTTTTGCAGTACAGAAATCGTGATGTGAAAACCTGACTATGCTAAACATAAAGTTTTTACTTATAAATAATGAAGCAGCACCATTAGCTAAAAGATGCTTAATTTGCCTTCAGAACCAGGCAGAGTGGTGGCAGAGTTTGCCGGAAGCAGGTAGGAAAATGCTTCCACCGTTGGCATGCACTTCCATGCCTTTGCACATGCCAAGAAGTGTGCTGTGGTGTGGGCATGGGGTCTGACGATGCTCCCTTTTTCTGTTGCTTCAACTGTAATTAGCCTTCAAGACTTTTCTGGTTTGTGAAGTCTGTCTTTGTGCCCCCGTGTTGAGTGTGTGCTGCTTTTGGAGCATTTTCACATTATTGCTGGAATTTTTGTTTGCATATCTGCTACTCCCACTCAATTATGTGTTTTTTGGTCTACTATACTGTATGTTTTTTAAGATAAAAAAATCATACATTTTTATTTGCCAGAGTGCTTGCTGCATAGTAGGTGTGTTTAGGTAAATGTGTGCTGAATGATAAACATCTGGATGTGACAGTATTAAGAAGAATCAGTGTCTCTCCTGCTTTCGCTTTGAGGAGCGAGGAAACCTTTCCAAAAGTCCCTCAGCAGGTGCCTTCTTGTGTTGGCCCAGGTTACAGTCACTGACATGGAGATGGAATTATCCTAGTTGGCTTATGTGGAATAGGATTTTTAGGGTGTAAACCACAAAAAGCACTACACTGGTTGCAAAAAATAATACATAATTATGATAGGAAATTTGGGAATTCATGAAAAGTATAATAAAGAAAACACAAAAGCAGCATTACACAAAGATAACTTTTGTTAACATTGTGGTGTTTGCTTTCCAGTTTTTGGTTGTATAGGCGTATGTTTGTGTATGTAGAAGAAAGTTGCAATCATATTTTGTATAGTATTTTATAGTTTTAAATTTAATTATCTAAGATAAGTAGTATTCTATGCTATTTAATCATATTGTTCTGAAATGAGATGAGACTAGTGACTCATGTTCCTTCATATGTCTGTATTATAAATTATTAAGCAATTGCTGATTATTGGGGATATGGATTGTTAGCAGTTTTTTACTGTTGTAAATATGCAGGAACATCCTTTTATATTAGTCATTGTGTACATCTCTGGTTATTTTCCTACGCTAAATTCCTAGAAGTGGATTGATGGTGAAAGTATAAACATATTCAAAGGTTTTAAATCACTTCCCTGATGACCCTCCAGAAAACTTGGGCAAACCATGCCTCTGCAACCTGCATATGAGTGGCAGTTTAGCTGTATTCTTGCTACTGGGAATTCTTTTTCAGTTGCTAATTTTATAGTCAAAGTGTTTTTTTGTTTGTTTTACTCTGCTTTTTTTGATTCACAGAGCTATTTATCATCTAGTCAGCATTCAGCAGATATTTGTTGGGTTAAAAAAATGTGTTTCTTGATGTGTAGATTGTTGACATCAATTTTTGACATTGTTATTTTTGCTTTTTTATTGTGATGTGCATAAAATAAAATATATAAAATGTATTAATGTTAAGTGTTAAACTTTGTGGAATTTATGACATTGTATTTTTAGTTTGTTATTCTGAATATTAGACTATTTAGTTTATAATATTGTAATAATTTGAAATATTACCTCAGAGCCTACTCTAGTTGGTGAGTTTTATTCCATCATAGTTAAATTCACCCCGGAGCTCACAGGAACTTCATTTTCTGGTACTGACTAAAAAATAAATTGTTTCTTTTGAGATTTCTTTATATCGTTTAGGAAATGTCTATGAAGCTTCCTCATAGTCCATCTCTTTGGCATCGTAGCGTTTTATTTCTCTTCGTGTCCTTCCAGGTATCAGAATTGTTTTTTTCCTTCTATATAAAAGGCATTTTAAGTTATTTTCCTTGGCTCAGATTTATTTTTTTCATCATGTATATGTGTGTGTGTGTGTGTGAGAGAGAGAGAGAGAGAGAGAGAGAGACAGAGAGAGAGGGAGGAGGAGCAGGAAGAGGAGGAGGAGTCTCAGAGCTTGAGTAAATGATACTTACTCTATAACTCCTGGGTTATTTATCCTGGGTTATTTATTAACAGCTACAACTATTGTTTATTGTTAATAATTATCTCATCTAATCTTTTTTGTGCTGAAAGATTGCTAGATATCATTATGTTTTTCATTTAGAAAGTAATGGAATATTCGGGGTCATACAGCTATAGTGCTGTGTGGATCAGAGCTGGGATTGGAACCCAGTTTGCTAGTGATATGTTTGGACTTCAAATTACAAACTGTACTGTGTTTGGTCTTGCACATTAAAAGAGGCTGAAATTTTCAAGTCATGCTGAGAAATTTACAGTTTATTTAAATTTGAGTCTTGCTCTCAAGTACTCTTCTCCCTGTTATTTGCAGCTAGAAAAATAAAAGGCTTCAAGTATAATCTAATATAACCAGGAGGAACCACAACACTTTACAGTCACTTTTATTGTAAACTTGGATTTATACGACCCATGACTTGAGAGCTGACCAAACCAACTTAGATTACCATGTTTTGAACATAGCAGGAACTGGAGTAGCAAGATCTTGAAACCTCCGAATCTGACATTTGTGGGATGGTAGAGCAAACAGCTTTGGGATCTCAGGTTTGTGTGGTGCACAGCGTGCTGGGACACTGATGCTGCTTCTTACTGTTGAGTCTCGCTTTCGTGAGCAGTTTTGCTGACAGGCATTTAGGCTTACCAGTAGAGATTATTTGTACCTAGTGGAGAAATCTTGGAGAAAGCAGTTGATTTCTTTCTTATTAGAAATCTATTAAGTAATAATAATAGCTAACATTGATTGAATGCTTAAAATGTGCAAGGCACAGTTCTAAGTGCTTTCTGTATAATTAATATTTTTTTAAATTCACAGCAACCCTATCAAGTTATTCCCATTTTACCGATGCAGAAACCGAGGTGAGGCTGTTAAATAACTTCCCAAGGTCACATGGCTAGTATGGTGCTGAGCAGGGATTCCAACTTTGGCAGTCTGTCTTCAGGGTCAGCCTCCTTAACCACTTTGTTATATTGACGTTTATTAGATGAAAACAAGGGCACAGGTAACTCATAGGTAGCTGTAAATGTTTTTGAAAAAGAGTTGACTTTATGCTTACTGACTGCTTGAAATAATTAAGCTGTTGCCATTTATTAAATTTTTGTTTCTTGTGAGTTATTTACTTTCATCTAATATTATGATTGGAACATAGTGAGTAAAGTACTCTTTTATGTTATGCACATTTAGGTAAGCCTGCGTTTTCAGTAAACAAAGTGGTCTCCTAGAAAGAAAGAGTGTTTGAAACAAAACTTTGAAGGGTGGGTTTAGTATCAAGGTAACAGTTGCATAATGATCAAGTAATTTGGTTAATGCTCTATAATAAATAGCATAGTTTTTTTTTATTGATCCTGAATTCCTATCTTATAAAAATCGAATATTCCAGAAATGGCAAGCTAAATGTTTTGGAGTAGCTCCGGCTGGTTCTAGGCAGAATTTGTCTTTGATATCTTCTCATTTCTCCTGTCAATGGTGCCTTAGTCTCATTCACATTTCCTCTTGGTGTGTGCCTAACTTTACCACTTTACTCACTATTAACAAGTTCAACCTGATGTGGTATCACACACCTCTAATCCCAGCTACTCAGGAGGCCAAGGCAGAAGGATCCCTGGAGTCCAGGTGTTTGAGACTGCAGTGAGTTATGATCATGCAGTAGTACTCCAGCCTGGGTGACAGAGCAAGACCCTGTCTCTTAAAAAATAAAATAAAATAATAACAGCTACAATAACAAACAAGTCCCTCCTAAAATATTAATATTTAATAAAAGAGACACTCTTAGGGCATTTACATTTGATAAATAATTTTCAAAGGTTGGGCTGCAGGGTTACTTTTGAGAGTTGGCATTTATTGTTATAAACTCCCCTCTTAGAATTACTTCTGCCGCATCCCACAGGATTTGATATGTTGTGTTTCCATTTTCATTTATCTCAATAAAATTTTCAAGTTTCTCTTTAAATGTATTCATTGACTCATGGTTCTTTAGAAGAATGTTGTTTAATTTCTGTGTATTTGTAAATTTTCCAAAGTTTCTCTTGTTGTCGATTTCTAGTTCTATACCAGTGTAGTCAGAAAAGATATTTGATATGACGCTGATATTCTTAAATTTATTAAGACATATTTTGTGGTCTAATATATAATTTATCCTGAAAGATATGTCATGTGCAGTTGAGAAGAATGTGAATTCTATAACTGTTGGATGGAATATTCTGTAAATGATTGTTAGGTTCATTTGATCTAGGGTGCATTTTAAATCTAATATTTGTTGATTTTCTGTCTTGATGATCTGTCCATTGCTGAAGTGGGGCATTAAAGTCCACTATTATTATTGTGTTGTAGTCTCTCTGTCCCTTTAGAGCCATTAATATTTGCTTTATAGATTTAGATGCTCTGATGTTGGTTGCATATGTATTTTCCCAACTTTAGATCACCTAAATCTATAAATCAAAAGGATATACACACACACACACACACACACACACACACACACACACACACATATCCTTTATTATGTATTATGACCTTTATGTCTCTTTTTACAGTTTTTGACTTAAAGCCTAATTTATTTGGTTTAATTACTTCTGCTCTGTTTTGTTTTTATCTGCGTGGAATATCTTTTTCCATTCCTTCACTTTCAGTCTGTGTGTGTACTTACAAGTGAGGTGAGTCTTTTGTAGGAAGCATATCGTTGAACCTTGTTTCCTTCCTTTAAAAAAAATTGGGCTGGGTGCTGTGGCACAAGCCTGTAATCGCAGCAATTTGGGAGGCTGAAGTAAGGGGATTGCCTGAACCCATGGGTTTGAGAACAGCTTGGGCAACTTGGCAAGACCTCATCTCTACAATAAATTTAAAAATTAGCCAGACTTGGTAGTGCATGCCTATAGTTCTGGCTCCTTGGAAGGCTGAGGTGGAAGGATCTCCTAAGCCCAGCAGGTCGACACTGGGGTGGCCGTGAGCATGCCACTGGACTCCAGCCTGGGTGATGGAGTGAGACTCCAACTCAAAAAAAAATTGGCCGGGTGTGCTGGCTGAAACCTGTAATCCCAGCACTTTGAGAGGCTGAGGCGAGAAGATTGTGTGAGCCCAGGGATTCAAGACCAGCCTGAACAACTTGGTGAGACCTCATTTCTACAACATTTCAAAAAATTAGCTGGGCATGGTAGCATGCACCTGTAGTCCCAGCTATTTGGAAGACTGAGGTGGAAGGATCACCTGAGCCCAGCAGGTTGATACTAGGGTAGCTGTGAGTGTGTCACCGTACTCCAGCTTGGGCAGCAGAGTGAGACTGACTCCAAAAAAAAATTATTCAGCCACTATATGTTTTAATTGGATAATTTAATTCATTTATATTTAAGGTAATTATTAGTAGCCAAGAACTTACTACTGTCATTTTGTAAATTGTTTTCTGGTTGTTTTGTAGATTCTTTTTTTCTTTGTCTCTTACTTTCTTCCTTTGAGGTTAAGAGATTTTCTCTAATAGTGTATTTTGATTCCTTGCTTTTTATTTTTTTATTTTTATTTTTTTTTGAGTTGGAGTCTCACTCTGTCGCCCAGACTGGAGTGCAGTGGCCGCTCCCGGCCACCGCAGCCTCGACCTGCTGGGCTCCGGCGATCCTTCCGCCTCAGCCTTCCAAGTAGC